>JAUJYU010000379.1:0-13875 GCA_033995675.1 Nothrus silvestris
AATACGTACAATGAGCGCTGACGCTCATTCTTGAGATATTTATATAATATATATAATAATATGAGTAATTATTTATAGAATTTAAATAGCATAGAATATTTCGAAAAATTGTAAACTTTTTACAATAAAAATGTAATAAAGTAATAGAAATCTCTTGATTTAATTATAAATATGATAATTTTGTTGTTTTCTATATATTTTGTCCCGGTTTCTGATCTTGACATTCCGGGACAAAATCTTCCCATCCGGGACGTTTGGCAACGCTGATAATATCCGATATATAACCAACTGATATATTGAGGAACATACAGTCGTTCCAAAACCTCGGGACAGGTTTTCAACTATAACTCCGTAAATATTAAGAAGTAAAATTTTTAATTTTTTTTATAAATACATATTTGCGTAACGTATATCATCTATGAATAGTTTTCGAATTCAATCTGAGGGTTTTTCATAAACAACGTGCATTTGTACAGGATTTACCGATGGTTAAATAAAAATTTCGATTAGTACACTAGAAAAATCATTAAAAATTATTAGAATCATTTAATTTTGTTTTTTCTCAGAGCTACAGGGTTGAGAAGACGAAATCCAGAGTTTTAGTTAAATATAACTACCTTAATTTTTGTCCGACAGTATCGAATTCGGTATCAAATTGTAGCTTTTAAAACGTTATTTTTAAATAAATTTTTTGCATTGCTTAATTATTCAAATTTCATTGTCAAGTTCTATGATTTTTAAATCGTCACTATAAATCATTGATTTCTTAAAATTCAGATTTAAACCTAAAAGAATTAGATTTATAGTAACGATATAAAAATAATAGAATTTGGCAATGAAATTTGAATAGTTCAACAATGCAAAAAATTTATTCAAAAATAACGTTTTAAAAGCTACATTTTGATATCGAATTCGTTACTGTCAGACAAAAATTATGGTAGTTATCTTCAACTAAAAATCTGAAAATTTCGTATTTTCAACCCTGTAGATCTGAGTAACGGAATTATTTCAAAAAACAAAATTACATGTATCTAATAATTTTAATGTTTTTTCGATTGTACTAATCGAAATTTTTATTTAAACATCGGTAAATCCTGTACAAATGCACGTTGTTTATGAAAAGTCCTCAGGTTGAATTCGAAAACTATTCATAGATAATATACGTTACGCAAATATGTATTCATAAAAAAAATTTGAAATTTTATTTCTAAGTATTTCTGAAGTTATAGTTGAAAAACCTTCCCCGAGGTTTTGGAACGACCGTATATATAGAAGTATTACCAGAAATTATTGTTAAGACTCTATGAATACAGACTTAGAGTGGACGCTATTATTGGCACTGCTATTGTTGAATATTCGCATAGATTTAATAAAATACGAAATCTAATTATCATTTGTTAAATTACTACTTCATTTGTGAGACCAATACTTATTGGCGAAACTTTACCCGAAATCATATCAAAGACTTTAAAATAAGACGGCTTTAGATTATTCTTATATTCGTAATAATGCAGTAATTGAGACAAAATTGCAAATATTTCGTCCGCGGTATAATTTCCATGAATTTTAAGTTTAAACCCGGAAAATATGTCTCCACCGAATGGTATTAAATATTCATATTCTTTGGGAATTAGTTTCACAACAATTCCCTGAATAACAGACTTCAAAATTATAATGAAAACCAAAATGGGATTAATAATTCTATCCTTTTTGGTTAATCCATTTCCGAATAGAGATAATCCAATTCTATATAAATGATTTCCTTTAGATTTTATAATTATATCTTCAGGTAATGGTTTATTTGGATCAAAACTATAATCATAACTTTGGATAAAGTACACTATTTATACAGGTTTTAAGCATTAAAAATTATTTGTTCATACGTTTTATCCTAATTTCATATAATATGAGAATAAATACTATTTTCTTAAAAGCATAATATTATAAAATTTATGTAATTTTATTTTATACTTGCTTTTAATGACTCTGTTTTTCATTTATATTATCGATATTTTAAAAATATATTTTATATTAGAAGTTGTAAGAGATCGTGCCTTTCTTTAAACTATTGAGGCCGAAAGCGGATACCGCATAGGCGGATAAAAAGCGGATATCAGCCATTGTCGGCGGATAATTGGCGGATGAAGATACGAATACTCGCGGATGTGCGCGGATGCGGATAATGTCTTCAATCCACGGATTATCCGCCAAAAAATGTCTATTAAAATTGAATGCTTATTTGTTTTCAAAAACTTATAAAATCCAAAAATATCATTGTTTGAATACAAAAAATCAAAAAATCAAAAAATCCATAATTTAAATTTTCATTATAGTTAATGCTACAAAGGCATAATTATATGCTAAATTGCCTTATATGCTAAAGTGCCTTGTGCCATAAGTACTTAAGTGCCAATAATAAAACTCTAATATCAGTTTTTTCCTATTCAGTTAAACATTAGAAAATATTTTAGAATTTATAAAATTATTAGCAGTTAACAAGTAAGTAGAATAAAGGTAATCATTACCTTCCAGTGTAAGTCCATTTAAAATATCGGAAGTGGGTCACTTTATCGACAAGATTACTTTATCGACAGTCATTTAACCTAACCTAACCTAACCCAACCCAACCTAAACTAACCTAACCTAACCTTACCTAACAGATTAGATAAAGCGGCTCTCTATAAAGTGGCTGTCGATAAAGTGTCCGTCTCCCTAAAATATCAGATATACAGTATATAAATTTTAAGCCAAATTCATAATGCGGATAAACCGCGGATTAAAGACATTATCCCCATCCGCGCACATCCGCAAGTTTTCGTATCCGCATCCGCCAATTATCCCCCGACAAGGCGGATATCCACCTTTTATCCGCCGAAGCGGTATCTGCTTTTGGCCTCTAGTATGCAGTACTAGAAAGTTTAATTATAATTTATACAGTAGTACTTTGAATAGAGTGGTTCAGTACAGTATGTGATAATTCTAATCATTTAGCGTAGCGCTTCTCAAACTTTTTTAGTTCGCGGAGTACTTCAATATTGATAGTGATTGTGGCGAAAAATAAAAATATAGAAATGTTATTAAAGAAATTATAAGTGAAATTAGTTAGTGTTAAATCAAAAATCACAGCTTAGACTAAGCATTTAGGTTAAAAAAAATATTAATAGTAATAGTGTTAATACAGAATTTAAAATGCGGATATCCGCCCCAGAATTTTTTACGGATGCGGATATCTAAGCTGGCGGATGCGGATATCAAAATATTTGTCTTTTCGACCTCTATTTCAAAGTTATATATCAAATATTGCATTTCATTACAGTTTAATTGCTAAATTGCCTTATTATTAAATAATCCACTTCACTCCAGTCAAATCAACTCCAACTCCATCCAAAGTCACTCCAGTCAAATCAACTCCAACTCCATCCAAAGTCACTCCAGTCAAATCAACTCCAACTCCATCCAAAGTCATTCCATTCCAGTCAATTGACGAGTTCATAGAGGTATGGAAATGAAGATAGAATTAGGGTCTTTAATACACGTTGTAGTCTATATTCATGACAAACTAAAGTCAATTCTTCAGTTATCGAATAATACAGAATTTGGAATTTGTCATATATTTTGGATATTTTAACTATGGATCATAAGTATGCTTATAAAAACTAATTAAAATTATTTAGTATTTTATTGAATTATTTCTCATTGCATTTTATAATTAATTTATTAATTAACAAATCAATATACGAGTCAATATACAAATCAATATCTTAATAGGAACTTATTTAATGATCTTTTATATGCTTGGAATTAATCACAATTAGAATTAAAACATTTCACTAAATCAACACTTTTTGAGTCCAAATCAGTTCCACCGGAATCGCGAATACAAAGTTTTCTAAAATTTTACGAAATACTAATTTTTGTTATTATATTGTATTATATATTATATAAATATTTAAAAGTATTCTTTAAGTAAAGCTATTCTTAAATATGTACAAACATTTTTAAAAACTCTCTATAAACAATAACTATTAAAATACAGAATAATTTTTTTGAATACATTGAATATCTCAAAAAATGATTTAAATTCTGTGTTTTAGCAAATATTAAAGTCCTATAAAATCAGTGTTAACTGAATTGGACAATAAAATGAAGGAATAGATTAGAATTTAAACTATTGTAATATATTTCTTGTCAACAAAAGCGGCCAAAAGACAGTCAAATAAATAACAAAACAAAGTGGATAAATGACACGGAATGCTAAATCGATTTGCAGCGCACGATTGGGTGGATCTACGATTGATGTCTTGCCTGATAGGATCTTGTGGTCCAATTGATAATTATTGTCATTTCGATTACACGATACCAAATGTAAAAATGGGGTTTCTTTGTCCACATTACAGATTCTATCGCCTGGAAATTGCGTTTCATTAGAGTTTTGATTAACTGTAATGTTATTAAGTCGTTTTCTTTCTTCTTTATTTTTTTCCAAAATTAAATTATGTTTTTTGTTAAAATAATTAACAAAAGTTAACTCAACGACAGCAGAAAACACAAAAAACATGCAAACCATATACCAGATATCGACGGCCTGTCAAATATTGATAAATAGTTTATAGATTAAGCGGTCAAATCTTTTGACTTAAAGATATCCTACAATGACATAAGAAACAGGTGGCAATTGTCCCTTAAGACCACTAAAAGATGTTACTAATGCCAGAAATGTGAGAATACATAGAAGGAATCGACCGGGACCTGATTCTACTGGAATCCAAAACGAACAATAGGCTATTAACACAATCAATACTGTTGGGTATGCGATTTGTACGCAGAATGTGCTTATGTGCCGCTCAAACAAATATGTGACCATCAGATAAGAATAAATAACTGTTTGTAAAAAATTCATTATTCTTCTTTAATTCAAATTAACTCTTTTTATTAATATTTTAAATATTATATTTTATTCCGCATATTTTCTTATATCCATTCACTTTTACAACAAAATACAACGACATTTACTTTGATTTGTTTCACTTATAGAAATAGAAATTTATGTTTATTATAATTAATAATTTCTAAAAACTTTCAAATTCATAACAAAAGTTCATTCAATTCATGTAAATATTAACATCAAATACAACCATATCATGAAATTGTAAGAGCAAACTTACAGAACTTCATATATAGTACTTATTAAATAAATATAATATAGTATACTTTAACAATTAGTGCAGTAATAGATTTAGTACAAATCTACAATTAATATTATTTATACCTGATTTATATTTACTGGATCTATTAGTTAGTGTACTGTACAGTACATATAATGCTTATTTGTATACTGTATATAACTGAGCACACTTCCGATAAATAATTTTTTGGAACTTCTGAAGTTCCAACCCCTACATTCCTTCCTCAAATTCTGGTATAGAATTTTGGTTATTTTCAAAACTTATATGGAAAACAATCCATTACTGTCTAAGAGGGGAATGTAAGGTATGATAAACTTATATAATACTAATTCTGAAAAAAGTAAGGAATTTTAGGTACTTAGATATCTTCAATGGATTTCTAAGGAAGAAATCAATGGATTCCCGAAAGAATTTTCCCATGTTGTTAGCTAAGTATATGACTTATACCTGTACTCTTTTGTTATCCATTTGTTAAATATCGGTAAAAATCAATAGTAATAAAGTTAAGCTTACTTTATTCATAAAATATTTTCAGATATTTTTGAAAGATAGTAAAGTGTTATCATATAGGAATTTTTGTGCGATAACAAACAATTAAATGGTTGAAAATAGCCTTTTGAGACTATCTCAACAACTTTCTTTCCAACTACTCTGTATTCCTAATTTTTATGACAATTTTACCTAACTTTTTAACTAAAGGACAATTTGTGAGCAAACTTTTAAATTTATTAATTTATAATTATTGTCAAATCAAAGTATTTTTTTCTTAAAATATTAAAGTTTGAAAATAAAATAAAAATGAGATCATTTATAATCAAGATTTTCTAGTTTTAATTACAACAATTCCATATGACAATCAAACCCTCGCACAAGTCTGGCTTTATTTCAAGTATCAGCAAATAATAGTGAAATATAATGTGTGTACAACAGGATTGTTAAGATAGAGATCTCTTAATCCTGAATTAAAGTCTTCTAACTATTGAGAAACACTTTTATACTTAGTTAGTAGTTAAGGATCAATAAGAGTAAAACTATGGAACTATAGCTTTGCTTTATTTTTCTCTTTCCATTTAATGTAATGGAAGTACTCTCTCAGTGAGCGCTTCCAACTTTACGAACTTGTTTAATATAGTTTCATATCAAATGACTTGTATTTTTTATTAGGTCTATACAAATGCAGTGAAGTTGCTTTTACTGTAAAAGAGCCCGAAACCCAATGTTTTGGTCATAAGAGCCCGAAACCAAATGTTTCGGTCATATGACAGACAGTGACTGTGAAACAACAGTGAAGATTAGTTTTATCAACTATCGGGGCTCTAGTAGTAACAATCAAATAAAAGTCATAGTAAGTTAATGCTTAATTTGGTAAAATCAGCTCTTAGATCTATATACTGTACATAATTATAATTTTTATTATTTGATTAAAATAATAATTTGATGTTAAATTTTAAATTATTGTCTTAAAATAAATTGTTATACTTTTTCTACTGAACTGTCACAAGAATATGCTATATATTTATTAAAAGATTCACTATAAACATATTTTCTGATATAAGATTCTGCTATATTCTACTTTATTTTTTAATAAAATGGTAAACAAGTGTGTACTTAAGAAAAGTGTTTTCTAAAGCTTTCCAACGTTTTTCACATCTCGGAACACACTGTATATAAAAGTTAAGTATTGAAAAAATTTTAGGAATTTTATGAAAAATGAGATTGGTTTCTTTTACAAAATAATTAATTAATAATTTTTTGTTATTTTCAAACTACTTCTGAATTTATTTTTAATATAAATGAGAGAATAAAAGACTTTATCGCACAAATGAGTTATTGAAAACTGGAATAAGTAGTTTTATTATTGTGACTCTAACTTAAAAACTTTCTGCTATTAAATTGTACACAAAATGTAATAATTTGTGTCTTTAACTTAAAATAATAAATAAATATACGAACAATACCTCCATTTGCTGCCGACTTATTATATTCACTGGAAAAGTACGTTAGTTTATAGTTAGCTCTCAATTGTTCCGAAGAATTAACGAGATTTGGTGCCATCCATTTATATTGCACTTCATTAGATGGATAATAACCTGATAAAGAAGTTAAATAGTTGTGAAAAATAGAAATTTTAAAGATCTAATTAAATAAATGGTCGCTTACGACTTCTCATTGCAAATCTACAAATTTGAGCGTCAAACGGATACGAACGGAAATCTAATTTACATCCAGCAGTTGATGATTGTCTTAATAAAATTGTATTTATAATATTTTTTACAATTAAAATTATTAAATATTTCGTAATAATTATCGTACCTTTTAATTAATTTAAGATAACAAATTTCATTCGTTATATTAAGACTAATAATTGGATTAGTAGCTATTTCGATCTTTTTAACAGATTCAGGAATCAGTTGTGGAACCCAAATAGTTTGATCAAAATTAGTCCCAGTCATAAATATTTCTTTGCTTTCGTCCAATTCTTGTCCTTTATATTTATCAAGAGATTTACGACAATAAATAGCATCAAAAGTCCAATGAAACTCAATTGAATAGTCAACACGATATTCCTAATTATTTATTATTTACATAATATTAATTATAAAGAATATTATTATACTCTAAGTGCGTTTGTTTGCACGTCTATAGACTTCGAAACAATAAATGGTAGTCTTGAGACCGGTTTCATTATAACAAATGTGACATAAAGACTGCCATTTTATGACATTTTTCCGAAAAGTAAACGAAAAGTTACCAAATAAAACATTCTTTTGCTCACACTTTGCTAACTTTCCTATCGGCTGACATTTATTTACTTCTTTACACAATTATGAAAAATAGTGCGACCAGACCTCAGACCAGAGGTCAGTCAGATTTAGATTTGCAAAATTTGGTGCCGAGTACAGTATATGAAAATTTCATATGTATTTTACTAAAAGTACGAAATGTACTGCACATTAGTGTTTATTAATGATAATTCTGATGAGGTAGTATTAAACAGTAACAAAACTGATTGAGTTGTATATTTATGTATTTCAAATAAAGTCATTTGTTTCAGCTCTACAGAGCCTCAAACTTAAGAACATTTTCTGATTTTCAGTGATGAGAACTTCCTTTATTTTAGACGATCTTCCGATTGCGATATTGAGTGAAGCTTTTCGTTGAATTATTTAAATATCATTACAAAAAGTGCTTTAAAACATCATTATTTTAATTCTTTGCTTCATTTTAATATTTCATTGAAAACATTCTAAAGTTATAGTGATTTTATTTTATAGTGAAGTAATTTTATCTTTCTCAGAGTCTATTTCAGAAATTATTCTTATATATATGAACTATGATTTAATTATTATTTACTAGCGTCTGAGCCCGTTCAAAAATAAACGGCTAAAGGTGTCAGTGGCAACTTCAAGAGGACAATACTTTAGTAAGACACCCTTGCTCTCTGTTTGCTAAACAAAAAAAGCCTTTCCTTGTAGAAAAGCATTAGTTCGGTAACTTTTCCCGCCATATGTTGGTCACTGGTCACTTTTTGTGACAATTTCTAGGAAAATGTCTCCCTCAGGTATTACTGGTCTGTAGCTATTATACAGTAGTTTAGGCGTCTATAGTCGTGCATACACACGCAATATCAGTAATATATAATAGATGAATACTATTTTGTTATTACAACAAATAAAAGTTACGTACAATAAATGAATGACAATAATTTAAGTACCATTTACCTCAACTTCTTGTGATTTTCGTTGGCATAAGTTCTGAAATCCAATCGATTTAATCTGTTTGAATGTTTAAGTATACAGTTTTTGCCGTATATATAGATTCGATTTGAATAGAAATTTAAACTTTTTAATAAAACCATTTTTGAATTAAATCAAAATAGATCTATAAGTTTACAAAATGCATAATTTGATTGAGCTTCAAAAATGAATGAAAATTTAATCTACTACTATTTAGTTTATTTTTCAGTCTATGAGTATATCGAATATACAGTAATATGAAATATAATATCTATCACAACCCAAGTGTTTATCAATTAAAAAAAATGAGCTGAAGGCGATTTTAAGCACTGCCCAACAATATTTCGCAAAAGTGTCCCAATTAGTGGTTTATAATTCACTTTTATATGAAGAGAGGAAAACATCTATTATGCGAATAATAAATGCTCTGCGCTGTAAAACCTACTTTGTCAATTAAAACCTACTTATCTTCAATTCAAGTGAAGTGCAATTATTAAACTTTAGTCACTAAATAAAGTATATCCACAGTTAAAACAGCACAATAACACACCATTGGAACTATTCATCAATTAAAGACGATATGCCATAACATTATCTGTTGGACAGAGATTGGTATTCAATGCTTATGATATTAACATATTATTAATCATTCAAATTATTTATTGTCCTTGACTTAACTATTAACTAAAGCGCAGATTTATATTTATTTATTAGAGACAAAGTAACATGTTCATATCAATTCAATCTATCTATTGATTTAAATCTGTTATAAAAAAATATAAAATAGTTTTATGCGATATTTTCAAGTTTTCACCAATTTCAAAAGTCTCAATAAGTGCATAAAAACTAAATTATTAAATTGTTTAATTTACAGCTTTAGTTCCAAGGTAAAAATTTCATAAACTTATAATAAAGGATACTCTTTGAAACAATTCTTTCAATTAGGAAATGTTTGACTATTGTTTTAAAAGATTTATTAATATGCACTTATGATATCAATTAATGTTCACATCTCATTAAATATGTTAATACATCAAATATCACATTTAGTAATCAAAATATCAGTTTTTACTATCATTAGTGTTTTTAAAAGATCAATGCATTAATCTGAGAATTTAAAATCTCTCATACAGTATGTGCGCAATTCTCTATCAATTATATATTACTAATTTGACTATGCAACTGTCTCATCTGATTTCGGAAATTTGATATAAAATACATTTTATTTTAAAGATAATCACCTAAACTAATTATTAATCAAAAAAAATTTTTCCAACGCCACTTTTAAATCGGTGGAATTACTGTGTTAAAAAAGTGTTTTTATGACTTTTAAGATTAAAATGCTCATTATGTGAAAGACTGGTGTCCAAAAAAAGCTAGAAGGAGAGTTTCCTAAATTTTCGGCCACCTAAATTTCACATAAAGGGCATTTTAGTCTTAAAAGTCATAAAAACATTTTTTAGCACTGTAATTTCACCGATTTAAAAGTGGCGTTGGAATAAATTTTGTTACTCGTCAGCCTGAGCCTATGTTCATCATTAATCATTAGTGGGATTAGGAATATAGGCCTTGGGTATACCTTTTACAAGTACAAGTAATAAAAATAATTGTGATCTTACAAATAACACAAGATATGAAGATATGTTAATGTTGATGTCAAGCGTATAATTTATACAAAGCATAATGATATAAATGTTCTTCGAGAAAAATGTCAATATGCATTAGAATACCTTAATATTATTCGTTCAATAAATTTTTAAATTAGAATTAACCATAATATAACTGTTGGTAACAAATGTGCTAAATATTCAATAAGCTAGAATTACATGTATCATATTCAATTTTAGTTATTTGTATGATTGAACTCTTATAAGTTATAACTGTAGTTATAACCCCTTAAACAAATCTAATAGATAATCTCATCTAATCAGTTAATTCAGCTTACGATTCACTATTTTTGGCTAAAATAAAATTTCTTTAATAAATTATTTTAGAATATATGAAAAAAGATTTAAAGGCGCACTTAAAATAAAAATCGATGAGCTACAATGAGAGAAGTCGAGCATGTCTAATTAAAGGCTCACTTATTATTTCGCACATTAATTTAATTTTGGATTGGGAGGAGCATCATAAAAATCATTTGACGCGATGTGAATTAGTAAATTACTCGTCCAGATAAATGCAACAACATTATATAAGGGTCGTTCAAATGAAAAGTAGACAAGTCAGAAATAAAGCATAAATGATTTATTTATCTATACATATTGGTGTTGGTATTTGGTTCTGGGACTGATTCTGGTGTTGATGAGTTCCTTCTATATATACCCGTTTCCCTGTGTGAGGGCGCAACGATCGCTCAGTCCATTACCCAGATATAGGGGTTGTCCACTTTTCATTTGAACGACCCTTATACATTCAAAGTTGAGCATGGTATTTATGGTCCTCTGTACTAATCCCTAAAACTCAAGCAAATAGTTTCTAATAAAAGACCAATCATTCTGGGATAAAAGTAGAGCCGAGCATAAGATATTTAAAATTTGGCTAATCTTAATCTTAATTAATAATCTCAATAATTAATCTTAATAAAATTACTCATAAAATATTTATCTATTTACTACCGGTAGCTTAACTGTCAATCAATAAGACTCATATTTTATGGAAATAGCATTGTTTAATATTTAATTTAAGCTAAGTTTAGGCAATAAAAAGAGAATTTCGCAGACAATATTGAAATTTTTATTTTTAAAATCAATAATTTTTACAAAGATGATTTTAAATTTTGCTTATACTATATATAATATTTGTAATATAATAGTATAATAATACTGGCATAAGCTAATATTAAACTTTTCATACTTTGTATATACTATAGAATTCATATAATTTATTTGCCATATCCATAACCTCCGTGTCCTCCTCCGTGTCCTCCTCCGTGACCGCCGCCGTGACCATAGCCCCCATGTCCGCCTCCGTGTCCACCGCCATGACCTGCGATAAATGTATTATATTTTAATATATTGGACTTAATATACAGTAAATTTACATTAATTATAGAATATTAAATAAATTTCAAAGACATACCATATCCCCCATGGCCTCCGCCATGACCTAATAGGCAATTATTACAAATATTAAATGAGATTTTACTCTAAGAGAATATTTTATAATCAATATATTTTACCATATCCGCCTCCGTGACCGCCTCCGTGACCACCATATCGATGTCCGGCTTCAACAGATATAAAGGCAGAGCCGATTAATAAAGCACTTAATATCAAAACTATCATCGAATTCATTCTGATTTAAACTTTTATTTTGCAAACTTTTAGTTTAATTTATAGTTCAATTTAGTTTATTTGTAATAAACTTTTTAAGACTTTATGATTGTGTATGAGTTGTGAGTGAAGTATATATACCAAAAAATTTTTAAAAGTTATATAGAAAATGCAATCTAATTAACCACCGATTGGCACTAAACTTGATATTATGTTTATTTATTATATAACTCAATTATAAAAGAGTTACACTTATTGAATATTATGTAATACTATTAATATTATATAATTCTGGTTATTGTGAGTGCCATTCATTTCATGGACATGTTTTGAATGATGTTTGCATTAAATAAAACTTATTGAAAGTACTATAATTAAGACAGCTTAAGCTTCATTGATTAACTAGCACTCATTGAATAATATACCTATGCAAAGCTACATTAGTTTAGGTAGCGTGTTTTCAAATGTTGGGTCGCGACCCAAAAGTGGGTCGAGAAAAATTTTCATTAGGTCGCTAATATATTTTAAAAGACATAGATCGGTGGTTCGCGAACATTAAATGATTAAAATTAAGCTAAATTAAAAAGTAATTTTTTCGAAAAGTGAATAAAATTATATAATACTAGGAAAGCCCCGTTGCTTCGCAACTTATTGTATTTAACCCGCTATCTAATATATCCCTTAATCTCAAATCTCATAACCTGTATTAGCTCTTTATTATAAATTCAAAATTTAAATCTCTTTAATTCTAAAACATTAAAAGCGTTATTGAAAAAATAGCCAGAGTTTTAAAATTTTTAAATTTTAATTTTTAATATATTAAGTATTGTTGAAAAGTATTATTGCGAACACACGGACACACACTGACATTGTTTTTTTAAATATATAGATTCAACACTATAACACTATAGGTGGCTCGTAAAATAATTCCTTTTTTCAAGTGGGTGGCGGAGTGAAAAAGTCTGGTTTAAGTCATACCAGTGGAGTCTGAATAAGTTTTTTCTTCTATAAATTGATTTTGTTTATTGTGAAGAAGTTTTAATAAGGTTATTTCATATGATATTACACCCCCTTTTTGGTTCCCCAAAATAAATGCCACAAGAAATAAAATTTAAATAATATGATAAAATTTTTTCATTATATTTAAAATTGGAGTAAACAAAAATTAATAAGATTGAACAATCTTTTATGATTTATTTTTATAAGATATAAGTTTTAGAAGAAATAAAAAAAATTTTGAGTAAAATGTAAGAAATTATAATAAATTTTAATATTGATTTAGTTCAGTCTTTAATAATATAGCACATAATTTACATATTTTTATAAAGAAGATATCTTACAAACAATCAATATTATTGATATTTTAAGCTAATTTTTCTGGTTATCTACAAATTCTGCAATAAAAATATTTACTTAATATTAAATTGGATTTAATATAAAAGAAATTTCACAAATTCTGTTTTAGTGTAAACTTTTTTTTTGGATAACTCATCTTTTATTCAAATATTCAATAATCTGCAAACTATTATTACTTTTCGTAATATTAATATTTTAAAGGTTAGAGGTTAAAGGCTACAGTGTCGTAGCTAGCTATGGGGCCAGGGGGCCATGGCCCCCCAGAAATTTTTGATCATTTAAGTGTAGATCTGTAGGGTATAGTGCTTTATATACTTCTCT
>JAUJYU010000380.1:0-13874 GCA_033995675.1 Nothrus silvestris
AAAATGTAAGATATAATCTCTAAGATATATAAATGTATACGATATATATATATCTCTTTTCATTAGATATATACATAAGATATTCGTCTAGTAATAGATTGAATGCTTAGCATAAACTATACAATAATTATTGATTAATACAACTTTTTTGTGTTTTAAAAAAGTTGCATTTTATGTATATTTTAATTATCTCATGATTACAATAGGCATTACTTATGATTTGAGTTTATTAGTGTCAACAAAAATATAAATATATAAATATTATATATTTAACTTATATATAGGAGTCTCTATCAAGTAAATAATCTGTTTTCTTCTATAAACTATTGTAAATTAGTTATTATATAATATTATTACAAAATGATAAAATATGAATGAAAAATTATTTTGTTATTCTATTGTTATTTTATTGAATTGAATATTTTTTGCGCAAATATTTAATGTAACGTAAATTCAGTTATTGAAGAATGTGAGTAATTTTTGGTTTAAGTTAGTTTATTGTTTACATGAAAATAGTTAGGCATTAAGTTAAGCATTGCTAAATCTTACGTAGGCGTGACAAGTGATCCTCCCTTCACATCAAATTTACAAAAGTGCTGCAAAGGCACGTGCTTTGTCTGACCACCCAAGGCTTTGACTAGTTGACCTCTACCTCAGAAGCTGACCTGACCACCCCTTGGGCTAAATATTGCTCTTCTGTTCAAATTGTATTCTGCTTTGTGTTTCAATGTGTCGAAAGTGAATTACGCTCTAAAGAAAAGTCAAGTTTAGTGCACAAAACTGCTTAACTTGAGAATCAAGTATTGCATTCTCTGCATATTCAATACTGAAAGTCTAACCCTAAGTGCAGAACAAGATTTGAAAAAATATATGTACTGTGCTTTCATGGTTTCACTTTTAGTGCTCAGAATGTATAGTAAACAAAAAATGAACGCTTTTGCATAATAAATAAGATGATAGAAAAGCAAAGACATTATAATAAGCTTTGGTTGTATTAGCATTAATAGCATTCTATTGCATGAATTTGTAGCAATTCTCAAGATTTTAAGCCAGGAATTACATACAGACTGTATGTACTCTCTGACAATTCTAGTCACTGCGCATACATTGTGAAAACTGAAAACTAGCAAATTTGATGGCTCTTACATGGAATTTTGGACAATGAATGACATTTCCCATTAGTGACATTGTCCTAACCTATAATAGTGTTTAGAGTCCACCTGCGTTTCCACTAAAGCAATAGTGCAATAGTGTTAATACGAACTGAAATAAAACCTATGGCTATTGCAACGCAACGGCCGCTATGCGTGTGAAACCCGGAACGCCTATAACAGAAACACCTGCATTGATGTGCCGCTTGTTAACATTCTCAATTCAATGCATTTTAATTGTTACCATCACTTTAATTATAATCATGGATTATCACAATTAACATATTTGTCAATTATATCTGTTTTAACACTATTTTTGACTTAAAATGAGAAAATCAATCATTTTCATTAGCTTTTATCGAAAAAGTGATAATAGAGTTGTAGAGTTCAATACAAATAAATTGATTATAGAGAGTATTGACTATATTTAGCTATCTATACGAGTTCACCAATTTTACTTATTTGAATTAATAATCATATTTGAAATTTTAGTTTAACTCTATTTATGTTCGCCTCACAAATGAAAACAATTGATCCAAAAACGGCTTTTCATCGAAATTTTATTAATTACAGTAAAAGTATAGCAAACAAGAGGACAGAACTGATATAAGCATGAACTGTAAGTCTGTATATCGCAGTATAATATAAGGTTCTGAATCGTTATTATCAACATAAAAGCTGATATGAATTTTAGATCACATGAACATTAAGGCCAGACTAGAAACACGTGCCATGAGGTGAGTCGTTCCTCTTTAAAATTGTTCACCTTTGCTTTGACCTCCGATAGTATTATCAAAATCGACCTAAAAATAATAATAATAATGCACAATGCGTTTTATATTTGATTGTTTTTGTATTACTTTGGTTAATGAGACGTAACCAATGTAACCAATTAGGAGACATTGGGCCACATCTATGCTAAGAGATTATCGAAACGATTTACACTTTTGGACAATCGTTCATATATCAGAATTAAGCCCAAGAGTACTATTAATGTCCTTATTGAGTGTGCATTTGAAGCAATATATAAGCACGTGTTGAGCAGGAAATGCGCTGCTTTTTAACATTCATTTTGCATTTCCTGTCGCACGACTGCATCTCCAATACAAATGTCAGGTGAACCTACACTTACACCTATTTGGCGGATGTATTCGATTCATATTCAAACACAATCGTAATAATGAATCAAACTCTAGAGCTCTGTCACTAAGTAATGATTATAAACGCTTCTGTGGGAAAAGCATAAAAGGACTTTACTGTGGATAATGTCAGAAACAAAATGCGGATCTAATTCTGTATTATTAAAAAAATGCAAAACAGGATTACCTATTGCTTTATGCAGTTTTATGAGAATTACAAGTTCTAACCCGTGTCTCATTGAATTAGAACTAAATTCTCACGTCTTTAAAACTGGATTTTTGCATAACATCCTTGTCTTAATTGTGGTTCAATGGATAGAACCATAAATCTCGCTATAAATATTGCAACAAAAGTAATTTAACTTTCTTTTCACTAATAGAATAATTATCCAATTAATCGCTAATCAATTCAATTTTCAACATTGTTTAGATTCCAATAGAAACCAATATCACTATTTAAGTGCAAATTATGTTTTGATTGGAAATGTTTTTAAACATAATTTTCATTCATAAAATAACTTTTATTATTAAATATAATCTTTATAGAGGTATAATTTTCTTTAATATATATTTTAATTCATTAAATTATTTTTATTTTAGTTGAATGTTCTTAATGATGATGACATATAAAAAATATTAAAAGATAGCTTCTTATGATTCAAACTCTCAAAATGATTGCATTTTCTGTGTTTGAATCATAAGAAATGAGATAAAGGAAGAAACATAAAAACTAGGAATCAATTCATACAACTAAATGCATTATAATATAAATTAATATAACAAAATACCGTATTGTGAATTTATGACCTAATAATATAATGATTTTCATTTGTAAACAGCCTTAATAATTATCGTACAATTACTTGAATTTCGTATTCAATTTAGTTAAGAGATTTATTTTAAATGGTTTTAATATTTTAAATGGTTTTAATATTTTTTATATTGAAGGTTTCAGAAAGTCAGAGCTAATGCTAAACTTCCGGCAATAGTTTATGCTTTTATATTCAGTGACAATTGCTGTCCATTAAATTACTTAAATGATGAGTTATTAACGACATTAACAATAATGTCCATTTGGTTATACAATTAAATAGTTGTAGGCGTTATATGTGATGCAATTGTGTTTGTCTGACTCTAACTCAAGAGTTAAAAGCATTCCCGTTGCATACGATGTCATTGAGTTACCAAAAACGCATTCGATGAATGCAATTGATGGTAATTTGTGTTAGTTGTAGTTTTTTATACAGACTATGAACCTCCCATCGAGTGCAACAATAAGCCGGAAAAAGAGCCCCCGTCTGCCTAAAGGCCTAACTTTGGAGTTTAAGTTGAACGTCTCTCTCAACGCTAATCTTCATAGTGTTTATTAATTTGATGCCAAAAATATTGCAAGTCTTACATCTCTCACAACTTTTTTATTAACGAATTGTATTCAAAAGTTGAACGTTTGATAAAATGACAGCGAATCGCAAAAATTTATGAATTCAGATAAGAATATACTGCTATATGTATTCATATACAGTATGTGTAGTAGACATTAGGGAATTATGATATCATATTGATTGTGATTAATTTAATTCATGCGTTAGTAAATGCAATTTATACAGAAGTGCCTTATTATTGAAAATCCCTCTTTGTAGGGATAATCAGTATCGCCTTTGGGTCACAATGGCTTTCATATTCTATTATACGATTTGATGAAAGCCTATCGCTTCGAGCGAATACATTTTTCTATTTTATGATTGACAGATGGCTTGTTGTAGTGGATTTACCAAATGCCTAATTTTTCGTAGAACTGGAACTGGTTGAGACACTTGCCTTATGCAATTGTGCATACATTCTACTGTTTTATCGCTTATAGATAATAATATTGTGGTTATACTGATAATGGTTTTAGTTTTCATTCATCAAAAGCATTGGATTTTATTTTTCATATAATTCAATGCTTATAACATGTTATTGGATAATAAATATGATCTTTGAGGATAGCCTCTAAACATTATTAAACTATTACTTATCGATCTATAATAAAAATGATAACTTTTTATGTTTATTCCAAAGAAATGCAATGCTTTTAGTGGAACTCATTTAATAAAAGCGTTGACATCTTAAAGACAGAGTTACCGCAACAACAGTCAAATTGGACACCTATTACACATAGTCTCTAAGCAACATGAGATTATTTAGTGAGTTTAGGTGTTGCGATAATTGTTTGTTCCGTCTTTGGGCTGAGCTCACTATCGAGAAAACTTTATCACTAAAAGTGAACATTTTATTTACTGCCTCTTTCCTGTGCTTCAAATTGAGTGACAAAATAAACCTAACATTACTAGTAATGAATTTCTAGTCAAATTTATATTTGTTGTAATAATTATAACAACTCTGTATATTTTGTATGAATTGCATATTAACTTTAATAGAAAGATGAGTTAACTTAAGTTACATATTTGAGTTCAACAAATACTGCATAGAGTTACAAATGCTGTATATAAAGTAAAAAATAAATTACCAATATTAAACTGCTTACCTGCAATGATAGCTAAAGACATACTGTATATTAATATTACTTATGCACACAATTATTTTATACTTTCTCTGTATTTATTTTTTTATATTTTGCTTACTTTGATTTGATGTATAAATATGTTGATCACCAAATATTTGCATTTTAAAAATTTCAACCCCTCTAGCATTATGTCGACTACTCTGTTATACAAACCTATTCTATGCAATATAAATACTAAAATAAGGATTATTTAGCGGCTCATCTTCTATTCAATAATCATTTGACGCATAATAAATGTGTGCACAAGAGAAACTCAACAACTTTTATATTACAAAGTTTTATTATTACTAAAGATGTGACAATTAAATATAAAAATACTCTGTATATGCACTTCTCAATTACAGATAATTCATTAGACCTTTGTATAAACCAATCAAATAAAAATAGCTTATTGCGAGATTATTAATCAGCCGTTAATAAAAAATATTTAATTCAATATTTTATTCATTGGAAACTCCTAATTATTAACGTAATTCCATTTAACGTAATTTTTTTATTAGCGCAAAATAATAATAATAATATTTAGATATTATATTTGAATGTTAAATTTTTTGACTTTAATTTTTATAAACAGAATTGTTATAAGTTTGTCAAAACTGTGACGGAACTATTTTTTAAATGGATTATAAGAATATCTATGAGAATGTCTTATAAGAATTATAATTAAAAGTAACTCATTTAATGCAATTCAGAAAAAATAATTTAAATTTTAATAGAATTTAGACATCTATTAGGTATTTAACTTAGAATTATCAAAAATACTTTAAAAGCACATTTAAATATAAAATTTTGAAAAATTTTCAGGGCTTTTATACAATCGGTTAAAAATTTGGAAACCAAAAAACCTCATAACTCATAAACTCATAAACTTTGAATTATAAAACGGTTATTCTCTTAATTCTCCAAAGATTAGATAAAAGTGAGTCATTGCAGGTTTTGTGAATAGTTTCCTTTCATTATAATAAACGCAAAATATTTAAAACATTTAATTAAATTAATTTTGAAGGTAATTCATCCTTTAGGAGCTCTTGAAACTCACATGCTCTCAAAAGTTTAGTGTCAGGCCTAGGTTTGAAATATATTAAACCAGAGCGATCTTAGGCCCTGAAATTGTTTTGGCAGCTCTGACATAAATCTCATTGGATTGTCAGCTTTGCCATACTTGTAATCATTGATCTAATGTTTGATAAACTGCAAATGTACAGCACATTCAATTGATTTCTAAAATGAATTTCAGTGTAAATGTTATTTACTTAATATAAAGGTTTAGTAAATATATATACATAAAAATAATAATTGAAACTCAAATTTATCATTTGTGTGCAGCAAATTCGAGGATCGGTTAACTTTATTTAAACATTTTAGAGTTAACTAATTGTATATACAGGTATTTGATACAGATTTAGCATATATTTACAACTAACTTTACTTAATGTTGATTTGGTAAATATATTGTTCAATTAGCCGCGTATTATATATTCTATTAATTGAAGTATATGTGAGCATAAGCTTAAATATGATGAGTTTGGTAGAACCAAGTGAGTTGTAGTATTTCATTTAAGTTCAGTATTTGTCGATTCACTTTAGATCAACATGTTTTTTGCCAATCAAATATTTGTCATTTTTAATGGTGAAAAGTAAAGTGTAAGCATTTCTGATGCACTTATCAAGTCTCGACTTAGAATATTACTAAACCAAATATACACATATATACAGAATGTTATGTAATATTTGATGATTGTTTGATTTGGAGTTTTGCCTTTACACACAGACAAAGTGCAAAATTACTTTGTGCAATATCAGCAGAATTGCATACACACATACTTATATGTGTATCACGGCTTATATATGAATCATTACTTATATTTGTCGAGTTGAGTATCTTCTATGTTATATATATTGGTGCACTTCTACCTTAAAGCAAATATGTAAATAAACCTTATTTTTGTGCCCCATCACTAATTCCAAATATGTACATAGAGTAGACTGTATAAAGAGTGCCCTGAATTACTATTTAGTCAATTTCTCAACTCGATTCAAGGCAGTCATCATTCAGTTCTCTTTATGATTGCGTTACTTTTTGTGATCAATTCAAGACAGGAATTCAAGAATATTCTACTTTTGAGGATAAACTAGGCGTTAAGCCTCGCGGCGTATTTTCGATATATGTGATATCAGTCTGATATCAGTGCCATAATATATGTTAGCAAAACACTGAATCACATCTTATTCTTCGATCGCATATGTTTTCATACGCGATACGTGCTATGAATCTAATGGTTCATCTTCTCTATGAATCTAAGTCTTCAAAACCTCTTTTTAGTTTTAATATTACTTATTCATCAAAAAAAGGAGGAATTTTTGTCGAGTGAAATATGTTATTTGATGTGTTTTACTATGAAAAACATCACATAAACGTCATATTATGACATGATTTGGTATGTAATATAAAACCAGGATAAACCTATTCTATTTATACAAACTATTGTCACTATTTTTATATTTTACATGAAAGTAGTTGTGCTTAAAATAATTCATATTCGTAATACTGTGTGGAATTCAAACTTAAATATAATATAAATCTTAAATTAATTCTTTATTTTGTTATGACTCGGAATAAAAAAAATGGGAATAACTTTATATGGATTTTATATAATCTTTAAATGAAAATGTTTTAACCGCCACAAGATTCTACACAATGGTATGTGTAAATCTATTATATAGAATAGAATAGATTGTCTTCTTAAAAGTGGTCACGTGTGTACAGTTGCATATTAACCAGAATGGTCTATATTTAGTATGTTAGTATACAGTATGTTAGAAACATGAAACTTGGGTTATATTTTCCTAATAACATGAATGCTAAATAAATTGTTTTTTTCCTTTAAAGTGAAATTTTAAAATAAAATTGTGATATTGATATAAAATGAAGCACATCATAAAGTGGATGGCATAGCAACGACACTTTTCTAGTTGTTATACACAATATTTATGATGAGAGAAGGGTGTACTAGAATTTAATAATTTTTATAGTGCGGATGTGAATTTCTTCAGGTTGATCTTAGAAACATATGATGTGATATTCATTATACACCTTTTTGTCGGTATTTTCACAAAGCATTTCCATTTCATGGAAGTTAAATCGTAAAGTGCGAAAAGTAACAGCAAATTCAGCACATTTCAGCTCATGCAGAGTATTAATTGAATTGCACTGAAAAAAAATATGCCTCTCTGTTCCTCTTTATTGCGTGCACCGCCAACAGAGTCATTCGAGTAGTAAAAGCATTTTTTTAACGCCCATCTAATAATACTTCGAAACCTTTTAATTGCGAAATTAATCAATTGTCGTTTACTAGCAATTCACAGAATATTCTACATCTTATTATTGCAATTTGTGTTAATGAAGTAATGGATGACTCACATTATGGTCACGTACACACACACACACAGACACACACAGACGTCAATCACATACAGTAATACCAAATAATTTTAGAAATCCATTTTGCTTTTAATACATGTGAACAACTTCTAAATGGAGTAATTAGTCTGATCTCAATAATACTCTAATTTGCATGCATTCAATTGTAAAGTTGCGCTTTTGAATCTATTTGTGAGGATCAGAATATTTTAAATACGATGACTGAATAGTTAGTATTATGTCGATTATGTGGACCTTATATGCATTCAACATGGATTTGCCATTTGCAGGAAACTCATTGACAGCATCACTGGTCCCAATAGTTAGTGAATTTGGTTCCCAATAAAATCGACTAAATTTCATTGACTGTTCCCTAAAGGCAAAGGTTATTGCATTGCGGAAACAATATATTGGAGATTAAAGATAGCGATGTTATGACCAAATAAATGAAAAGAAAGCTTAGAAATAAGCACTCAAATCCGTTCGTTACATCAATTCATTGTAAAATAATGAATACAGCTTTAAGCAATTGATTTTGTCTTATAGATTGTCATCAGTTATTAATTTTATTAAATAACTCAACAATTGTTATACTATTTGAGAATTTTGCTAATACTTGTTATACATTTCATTGATTCAATTAATTTAACATTTATTTCTATTTTCAATTTTGATGTCAATTATTCTAATCGACAAAATAATAAAAGATTTAATCTATGCATAAATGAGAGATTTTGTTGTCATATAGAATGATGAACAGAAAAAGCTACTTTGTTTTGTAGTCAGTAAAGCAGTTATGTTAATATACAGAAAAAAGTTCACTACAAAAATCAATGTGAACTTTGAGTGAAAGCATCGAAGTGTGTATACAATGAACGAAACAGTTTTTCAATGCAAGTTACGACTTGCCTGTCCGTTGTGACCGACCGTTTGTTTGCATTACATTCGAGACTTGATATGAAGCAAAAGTAATGGTATATTCTTTTGGCGAATGTCTATTTTGATCTATATATGCATTGGAATAGATATTTTGCAAAACACCACTAAACTTGCAAAGTGAATAACAAAATTTGAATGAAGCGAATATTTTTATAAGTTTGTGTTTGCTTTTCTCAGCTATATATCTAAAGCTCCACTTTTTAAAAGAGCACAAAGAAATTGCAAAATTTGTGAATGCCTTAGAAAAAGTTAAATCAACGCTTTCAATATTTTCCTATCAGAAACAACAGCACTCGCATCGCAACAAAAGCTCTACAATGCATACATCCACTAATTATTAATATAAAAGTATTGAATAACAGTTAACTTAAATCTTTCATTGCTATTCTTAGCGGTTTATTTTGCTTAAGTTTATTTGTCTTTCTATTTCTATTTGTTTTTTATTGACTTAAATCAAATTAAATTTCAAATAATTTTAATTTTAATCATAAAAAGCATAAACTTGAAAATAATTAATAAATATTTATGAAAATCTATCTTTCAAGCATTTCTCTAATTCGAATACAATTTATAATAAATTCATTAAACATATGATAAACCAATCCTTTTTATAACTGCGTATATGGTTTGAACAATATATCTAATTTATAAATACATATTATGTATTATTTATTTGTTAAATAAAGATTTATCAATACATGAAAAATAAACGTGGATTGTAAAGTTTATAAAAACATATTTTGGTTCACAATAAATAACTAGACAATAGGTAACTATTGAATTTGCTTAAAACTTGATTTGTTTTGATAATAAGCTGACATGAATAGCGCTTCGTTGACAATAATTAAGAATGGGTCTAATAAATGGCATTGAAGTGGAATTGAAATTAGTATGTGATGATCTAATGGTATTCGTTGATGAAATGGAAGGCATGATAATGTATTTGGTGAAGTTATAGTTATCGTTTGTGTAAAGAGTAAATAGAAAGAGAAAGAAAGCTCATTTATGAATGTGAGATAAGACTTCCATCACTTTTGCAGAACACTCTTTTTTGCCTCAATATTAGATCAATATTGTCAATCGGGAAGTAAATATTAGTTTTCCTACTACTCCAATCGTCCCAAGCATACAAACTCTCAAAAGTCAACAATCTTAAGCATACAAAGGATGAGGTATATAAATGGGGGCTCCAACCCATTCTATGCTTAGAATCGTTCTGCATCTCATGCTTTATTTCAGTTGTGCAACATTTTTCTGTTCATCTATTTTCTACGTCTTTCTAATATTACTTTGAATTCAATTTTATTTGAAAATTAAATGTAGTTTTAAAAAGACTTCGTGTATCTGATTTGTAGACACTATATAATTGCAATATTGATTGCCTCTACCTTATGATTATTTCTTAACCGTTCATTCGATCCGATTTGTCAGAGCGTAGACCACATCGAGCTTAAAATTGGATCTGATTAATTGAGCCCCAGAACTGCGCTTTGAGCCCTTGTGTCGGCTCAGCAGCTATTTAAAGGTATTGTACTCTATTTATGTTCATTCAGAGGTCTCTTGTATAATAGATCCCACGTCTGTTACCATATTTCACTATAGCAGTGATGCCTTATTCTATTAACATAAGGCATCTTTGCAAAGAGGCTTATTCTAGATTTGAAATGTGAAAAGTGCATTCTATACACACGCAATTGATATATGCAATTGGCCATTGTTTTCATTGTTACTTGTCTTTTAAAAAACAGAATTTAGAAATTGTTCAGTATTTAAGTTGAGTTTTATATAACTTATGTTTAATATTAATAGTGTATAAAGTGTATAAAGCGTATAAATTTTATATTAAATGATTACGAAGTAAAGATGCATTGAGTTTGTTAAGAGCAAAACTCAAGGATTGGCGGCAACTTTGTGTACGTCATTGTGATGTTACGACCATTAAGAAAGCGTAAATGTTGAGCAGTGGGCTTGACTGTGCTCTGCTGTTAACATGAAGTAATCGATATTATCTAAGCAGAAACACATCAATATTTTCATCTTCTACTCTATTTTATACCAAAAGCATAGTTGAGTTCCATTTATATAATAAAACTGTGCAATTGCTTTATATGAATGCCCTTAAGCGCAAAGTTAGTATGAATGATATAAACACTACTTCACTGTATTATTTCTTGAAAACTAAATTAAATATCTTTTCCCGAGATTTTCAATTTTTAAGGAAAAATAAGACACAGATTGATTTGAAGTATTATTTTCTAAACCAGTTTTACATTTCCTCTAAACATATACAGCACTCAAAAATATGTCTCAAATTGCTTTTTAATACACGAAAGATGAAAAATAAATGAAAAAAGATTAAATTTTCAATTTTTCAATACTTTGTTTATTCCAATAATATATATAATGTGTAACAAAATTTGTAATCAATTGATGTAAGAAAACATGAATAATAAAAACAATTTTATGCAATAAGTTATTTTATTTAATGTTTAATTAAATTTTATACTTAAATTACTACATAAGGCATAAACTTTTATTTACTCAATAATTAATCTATATATTCATAATTTTTGCTGATATGTTAGAAGAAACGCAAATGTTTTGATATAGTAAATGCTGTGAAATTACAAAAATTCACTATCATTTCTACTCGTATAACATATTCAACATTATTCTTCTTTTATACTCTGGGGCTGTATTTTGAGTGCTCTTCTTTTGACAAAACTGTTTTCACGGATATAGTGAATGAGTGAATAAGTTTTTGCAAAGCAAAGTACAAATTTTGCATACATTCTAATTGCATTGAATTGATGGGATGCAAGAACACGCATCTCAACTTAGCTAATGAGAAATATTTAGACGCTGTACTCTTTTATACATCCTTATGTCTCCCTCTCTGCCAGTTTGCTTGCTTTTTGTTAATCTGATTAAGTGTTGAGAGAAAAAGCAAATCAAACTATAGGCAAAAGATGAAATTTACTCATTTTTTACAAAATAAAAATTACAGCAATATATTTCAGGCTATTTAATACCATATTTATAATTAAAAAAATTAATTCAATAAGATTTTCAATTTCAATAAGAATTTGAATAATTATTCGGAAAATATATTTCTAAATTCAAATTTTAATATTAGAGCATATTCTGAATAATTTATATAATAATAAAAATAAATTTAAAACCTAGAAATACAAAATCACTAATAATTTAAAATACTTTAAATATATTAGAATTTGAACGTAGAATATGAGTTCCCCTGAAAGGAAACTGTAAAGCATTGATTTTTGCACTGCAGTGAAGCGACACATTTTACCTCAAGCTTTTTGTGCAAAAGTGATATGAATTTTTTAGAAAGAATTGTATCGGTTATTGTCATTTCATTTGATGATAGTGTTAGTGCTATAAAAATGGTGTGCACTTATATTGAAGGATGGATTAAAGTTGAATTGTTGGTGCATTTCTCTCGAATTTTGCGCTATAGTTATGAATAGAGTGAGACACGTGGCAACACTTGAAAGAGACTGTACTGTTGGAGTTGCAGTCATACGACTGCCAGTTTAACACAGATTTGCTTGTATGAGAAAAGTCTGCATTTGCTATCCATTTTGGGAAGACCAAAGACCACTCAACATCTTAATACTTTATAACAAGTTCTCTATCGCACATCTGTTCAATTTTGAATGCATTTTCTATGAGTTATTTTCTTTTATTTCAGTTTTGATGGTTTATAATAATCGAAGAGAAGCCAAGTGTTTAAATGCATAGTAAGAGCAATGCAGGTGAGGTAATAAGCTGTTCAGCATTGCAGGTGTGTCTATGAATTTGTTGCTTCGTTTGTAACCTATTCTTGTACAGGTGTTGTCACTTCTTGTGGGGCTCTCTTGACTTTGTCTTAGACATTAGTGACCTTCATAGTCAAGCTATGCTAGTCTTGTATGGTTTAAGCCATAAAAGTGACATTCCATTCCTCTAATAGTTAAAGGATTCTCTTTTCATAAATTTCTTTTGACTAATCCTGACTTGACTTTAGTTCACTTCATGATAGAAAGACACGACACCTGCAAAACTTGCAAAAGTGGTCACTCTTCAGCATTCTCGTGCTCTTGTGATACACATATAATGCATATCTACTAAACTCACACATACAGTGTATATACAGTATATACACATATCAGCTAAAGTTCCCCTTTGAGCCCTTTAATGCTACACTTATTTCTAGGAAACAGCGTTCTGTTGAGATGACGTCTAACTATATTATTATTTTTTGCGAGTTTTTATCGAAACAGTGCCTTCAGGGACGTCGAGGCGAATGATATAAGCGCTGAAATAGGAAGGTCTGAGTAATATATATACTTTACCTTTTGTGTTGAAACTGTGCAGCGCTTTACAGAGTATGCAATATATTGCTGTATTGCTGAGGGAAGTTCGAAACGAGTCAATATTTACCAAACTTGCGGATGACGGTCTGCAGGGCAAAGGATATAAGGATATGAGGCTGTGATCATAGGATAGCATAGAATATTATAGAATAGGATAGTGTAGGATATTGCCGAATCCAATGCTTTTTCCCCTTCCATCATACTCTGTTACCCCCACAGGGCATTCGTGTGATATGAAGTGGACTCAGTTTCTCTCTCTGTCTGTCTGTCTGTGTCTCT
>JAUJYU010000381.1:0-13865 GCA_033995675.1 Nothrus silvestris
TTTTTCTATTACCGGGAAATAGAAGTGAACTTAAAACTAATTCTCGTTTTTAAAACTTAATAATAAACTGCAATAAACACACAATCAATCCATTTGTTGTTTAACTTATTAGCGATGAATCGAAACTTTTAGGTCATTCCGCATAATCGAAACCTAATTGAAAGTTATGTTGAAAGACCGGCCGGTTATTTAAAAATTTATGTATTTTTATTTTTTTCTACTCGAGTGTAAAAAATTGAGTACAGATGTAGAAAATTGAGTTTCCTTTAGTTCAAAATTGATTCTTATTTTGCAAACATATAAAAACTAAAATCAAGCTCTGATTAAATGTGAGTATTTTTTTAATCAATAGTCGTTTCCGTCAAAAGTTGTAAAATATTTTCCTATTTTAATCCATGAAAAGAGTTTTTCAAATATCATTTTTAAAAAGGTATTCACATTTTCAACAAAAAGCTAACAGTTCTTAAAAGGTATTCAAATGAAAATATTATTTTAAAGTATGGTATAGGGAAAAAATTGGTTTTGCTTTTATATTAAAAATCATTTTCTTCAATGAAAACCTGATATTACAATAGACTAAAAATTGGATCTACTCTTAAAAATGAAAGCCTTGATATATCAAAAAATTCTTTAAAAGGCATTTCATTCTTTACTTTTCTCTATGACAACAACTTTTTGATATATCATATATGACATAGTTTTGAATGTTTTTTTTATTATTAATAGTATTGAAGAATAAAAGAAAATTTACATTACTTTGAAATTCTAGTTAGAGATTTCTGAAAATTTTTGTAAAATTTATTCAGGAAAGTGTAGGACAGAAACAGCTGTGCGTCACTTAAATATATGAATATATGAAAAGAGTTTGTTTTGATTTTTTTTATCTCAGGCCCAATAAATAGCTGCAACTCCTTCAGCCATTACGTTGAAGGTTAGCAAAAGTATTCGCAATTGCATGAGATTGAGTGGGTTTATATGGAGAGGAAAAAGAGTAATAAGAAAGATAGAGAATGAATAGCGAGCCGAAACACTACTATTCTCCAGGCGATGGCACACACAAAACACATAGAAAATCTACCGCATCAGCTGACTCTGCTGCTATGCTATGAACTCCTGTTCGCTATTTTATTGATCCGACAAATTTAGCCCTAAAAAGATGCACCATTTTCGGTGAGAATCATCCAATTCACAGCACACATACCAATAACTGTCGAGTTGCGCACAATTCGCAATAGTTTGTACTCAACCAAATTTACTTACGTTCTAGAGATTCTCTCTCTCTCTCTCTCTCTCTCTCTCTCTCTCTCTCTCTCTCTCTCTCTCTCAGAGTTGAAGAGAGAAAGAGAGAGAAGTAGTGAATCAAAGAAGAGAGTGAGCGATAGATCAGTTTTATATGCAATTTATTTTGAATATAAGTTAAACATAGAGTTCATTTTTGTATCTCTTAAAGCTTTATACGAGTGCTGAATAGATTAGTGAATGTGTGAGTATTACTGAATGTTGAGTATAAAGCAATCTTTAGCTTCGTTTTACAGATATGTTGGATATGTTGTCAGTATAAGAGTTGGGTTCGTTGTTTAGTTAATACTTTAGGGGAAAATAATATTTTGTACTTGGTTTTAAAGCGTTGTATTTTGGATGCGTTTATCTTTGTTGCTCTTCTGGAATCTTCTGAACCAATCTTTCTAGTGTTTCAAAAATGGGAATCTTTTGTTCTAATAAGGATTGATCACATAATTTGCTATAATTGCAATCAAAAGCCTTTGCATTTCTTG
This sequence comes from Nothrus silvestris, assembly GCA_033995675.1. Taxonomy (NCBI): domain Eukaryota; kingdom Metazoa; phylum Arthropoda; class Arachnida; order Sarcoptiformes; family Nothridae; genus Nothrus; species Nothrus silvestris. The sequence continues at coordinate 1,776 of JAUJYU010000381.1, forward strand.
TTCTTCAAGGGATTTGTTGGAGAAACTAAAAGGGCGTCAGGAAATAGCAAACCAACAAAACCAGTATAATATACATAATATAGTATGAGTAGACTTAAGTTGCATGCATTCATCCTCTCAAACAACAGTAATTTGTGAATATTAGGATTTTTGGCTCTAATGCCAACTTATTTTGAGCTGCAATTTAATGAAGAATAGCTCACAACTCACAATCTTATGATCAAAGATCGTGTTATTCTTAACTTTTCTCCTATTTTTCTAATATATCTTCAATTATTTTGATTGCGAAGAAATTTTAAGGAAGAAAAATAAGAGCCTTTTATACTTGAAAACTACAATTTTTTGATAAATTACATTCTAATAATAGACCCAAATATGATATTCAACACATAAGTGTTAAAATCAAAAGCATGTAATGATTTTAAAAGCTGTAATAACCGCCTAAAAAAGTTGTCAATTGAAAATTAAGCACCAATTTTAAAATATTAATATCTTATGCATTGCACGAAATTTTTTCATTAAAAAATAACATCTATTTTTCTATCACAATTGATATAAATTCCGGAATCAGACCTCTATTACTCTAATCAATGTTGAGATAACGACTATTGTCGTGAACCCACTTAATGGCATTAATTTTTTCCCATATATCCTATGATATTATTTGAGTTTGAGTTGAAGAAAATAATATTTACGAAAGCAGAAAACGAATTACACACATGACTACTTCCAGACTAGAGCCTCCAATTCGGAATATTAAGTCAGGTTTGGGTCAGGTTTGGGTCAGTTGGGATTTAGAAAGAGTTAGGAATAACTCACTCAATAAAACTGTTAGGAATAACTGCGAGATTTTTGCGATACATATAAAAAAGTGAATTATCTCAGTGGAAATGAACTAATGATAATCTAATCGCGTGTTGACCGGCAATCATGAAATTATGAATTAGTGAATGTCCTGCATGTGAGACATCACTTAAAATAGCAAATCTCCCATTAAATGATGTGTCATTAGCTTCAAGTAGAAGATAAAATAAAAAAATGATGGCATTTCTTTTTAATAAGAGAGATAATATTGTCTGTGATTGCGATAATGTTCTTGTTTACAAAGATTGCGCAGTCCTTATATAATATATATGAGCTATATATATAATATTAAATCACCTTGTTACATTTGAAAGTGTACGCGTACTCTTAATGATAATTTGCAACCGGCTTAAATCATTTTTTTATTACCTGTGAATCTAATTCAAGTATTCAATTATAATATTTTATTTTCTTTCTCTCTCACTCTCAGCGGTCGAAAGCGAAGGACAAGTAATTCGAGCGACGATATAATGGATGACTGTATGGCAGCGATGGTACTCATGAGCCTGTCATGTAGTCCCAAATCGCCTCGACTTCCTGAAGGTAAGGAAATGGATGTATTAGACATTTGGAAGGATTTTCTCGATAATAATCGTGATATACACTGTATATACTGTACTATTGCTATGCAATTATGAATGAAGACTTTGTATTAGGACTGAAACATTATTTGTCACTTAACTGCCACACTTTGAATTCGCACAATATTTAAACGTAGTCTTATTTGAATGCCACTGTTTTGTGTTTTCGGTTGTCTTATGTGTTATTCTTATGTCTTATTCTTATGTCTTATGACACTTAACAATGATTATAATTTAGAGATAATAATGGAAATGAAAAAGTAGTCGAATAGAAATTGAGAGCAAAACAAGTTGAATAGAAAGAGATGTAATTCAAAGGGAGATAGCAATGAAAGGAACAAATTACAGACTATGCAACTATGCATAGTATTGTTTTGGCAAATATTATTCTGTATGTAATCGCAGGCTCTACTACTTAAGTGTCATTTCCATAGCCATTGTTGCGTTGCGTGCTTTGAAAATTGAGGCGATGCCAGAACTTTGCAAATTTTAGGCTTTCTCTATGGCTTTCTCTATGGCTTTTTTTACGCAAATTTGACGTCAAGTAAAGCAATGCTATACTAGAGCTGCAATGCTATACCAGAGCTGCAAACGCTCTAAAGTGAGCTTTGGATTGGATTTTTGCTAAACCAAAAACTGCATATAAAGGAAGAGAATTACCGAATACTGTGTACTTTGTTTACACTGTTTCTGATAAAAATCATTGGTTGAGTTTACTATCTCTTGAAAAATAGTTGGAAGTGATTTCTATTTTAAGCAGAGCTGCAAAACACTTGATATTCTCCTTAAAAGAGTGAAAACATTGTTTGGAAGAAAAAAGTGGTAGTTCTGGCACTTGAGTGAACCAAAATGGTTCTGTTAGTTCTGTTACTATGCGATAAATTGAATCTTCTGACAAATTTTATAGCCTATGACCCAATAGACTCAACTTTTATCTAATTATATTTAATTTAATTCTGACATTTTTATCTATTCAACACATAATAGAACCCCATTTCTCTCAATCTTTTTCGCTCCTCTTTTTTGTAATTCGCATAACGAATGCAAATGAAGTTTTGAGAAAATTTAAGCCTTAATTCCGAATCGCTTTTTAATAGAGCAAATGCTTCTTAAGTGCTTTCATTGCAGAAAAACTTTTCTCATTTAACAACTTTTAATGCATGCATACAATAATGATATGATACGAATCATAATACACAAGCATATGATAATTCAGTAGAAAAGGCTAATACTGAGTATAATTTCCCTTCTGGCAAATGCATGCACATTATGATAAATAGTTATGAAATGCCGGCCGGGAATTATTGAGGACAAGTGCAAGTGCTTAGTTTCCTTTATGATTTTTAAAAAAATAATTTCCATTCAAACTATTTAACTTCCCTCGTTCGGGGCTATTGGCCCTAATTTTTTATGTTAGCTGTTATGTGGATTGGGGTGAAAGGCACATAAGTGACACCAAAATTCACCATGTTAAATATGAATGAAGCCTCGCTTGAGATCTATGTTTGATAGTGAATAATTTCTATGTAGATTCTATGCTTTTCTCAGTTAATTGCAATTAAATTTGTTCGAAGATCACTTCTCGAGTCACTCTCGAGTCACTCTCGAAGTGTGTTCGAGAAGTGGTGTCGAGCGTAACAATTGGACCAATTTAGGTTCAGTGCCATGCAATCAAGTGACAGTAAATTGATCAACAATTTAATGTTATTACACATTTCTGTCTTGTATGTGTATTCTATTTTTTCTGCTACCCTATCAGTAGTCAATTATTTTCTATCCTTCAGCTCTCATATCGATTAACTGAAGAAAACGCTAAACCAAACTATTCATACGATTATTCGTTTTCTGCTCCGCACAAACTTGTAATATAATTGTTTAGTTAAACCGAGAAGAAAAAATCTAATTTTTATAATTGTCTCAAAAATCTATAATATAATTTTCTCCAGCAATGTATTATATCCTGTATTATTTCGTTACTTATCATAACAAAACAAATCTATTTTTAATTATCCCAGAAGTTAGAATTGGTTCTCTTCATCGAGAGCTTCATCTTTTATCTCCCGAATAAAAACAATGCTTAATATCTTCAAAGCCTTTAGCAAAACAAGTACTGCAAACAGAGGTTCTTATTGGCCATATTTGTAGTACTAAACGCTTAAATTATAAGCTACTGTGTATTTACTAACATTTTAATGGCATTATTTAGGAGCACAAGTTTTTCTTAGCTCTCAATCCATCTAAAAATGTTGGTTCAAATGAAGTATCATTTTATTTCTCAACTCTAAAAATACTTATAAAACTTCTACCTTCTGGTTATACAAGACTAGAAAAGAAATAAAATTTACATATTATCAGTTATAATATTTACTCTCAATTTTTTTGCTCTTACACTAAAAGTACACTAAAAGCTTCCTCCAAAAGCCTGATCTCGTTTATACAACAACTGTTGGCCTCATTCCCCTTATTCTAATATGCAGTTTAGCTGTCATTTTTCTCTTTGCCAGCATTGCCAGCAGCAGATCCATCGCTCATAAGCAGCTTCTGCTATATAAGAGCTCAATATCGCTGATGGCAATGATGAAGAATATAATAATGATAAGAATGAGAGAGAAAAAAAGCTTCAAAAGAAAAACTTGAATACTTAAGAACAAGGCCACTATTCAAGGCTCAATTGCTGCGTATACGAGATGTCCTTCTCTTACATTCGTTTCAAATCTAATTCAAAAGCGAAGCTTCGCATTTGCGAAGAAAAATAGGAACTTTCATTTCTGTCAGCCCCCGCTCAACAGCCTATGCACTTCTCTGCACTTTTTTCCTTATTGCATACCAAATGTGTGCTACATATTGAATGCCACCCCTGGCCTATTATTATTAATGTACCGTTTTATGGTTGAGGATAGTATTCGGCCAAAGCATTCTTCAGTGAACTAACACATTGTGAGAATAGAAAATATGTCGTAAATGTCAAATTCAACTCTCATTTTTTTTGACCGAAACATATCATGTGATAAAAGATAGAGAGAGATTCAGAGGGAATAGGAGTGAATGACACGAAACCCCATTCCCGGAAACCCTTGGAAGTTAGATTCATTGCTTATATTTCCATAAAGCCTGCGCTGAATAGGCTTTTACTCAACATTTACTTTGAGAAGAAAAAAAATGCAAAGCGAGTGAAGTTGCAAAATATATTAAATAAGATACTATTCTGTACAACTTATATAATTCAACTGGCAATTTATCTAAACTATTTACCCCATATCGGGATAAACTTTATCACCAACAGTATTATAAATAAGATAACAAATCCTCGTTACAGTCAAACATCAGTAAACTCAACTTTAAAGGTTATTTGAAAAATTGTTTCATCTAATAGGAATTCTAAGAATTTATTTTGAAGAATACATGCATTAGAAATCAATATTTTTTGTCAAACATTTGACTATAAACGTAACAATATTTCTTTGAAATATATAATATTTTTTCTGCATTTGACTGCATTTAACTGCATTGCCATTGAAACGAATATAACATCAAAGTTTCGGTTCGTTTGTCCAGTTCTTTGCTTAAAAGTGCAATCTTTGCTGAAATTCTGCGATAACTTTCACAACAGAATCGTTTGTAAAATTTAATGCAGTGAATTCCAGGGGGCGATTGCATTGTTTCCTAGCTTTCATCCAAATTTAATGTGCAAATCCTCTGAATTTCTTTCAGCTCTAACACAAATACTATGCATTTCCTTCTCTTCCTCTTTTAGACTAAAAGTTAACTTTATTTGAGTACTCAATGTCTCATTCATTGAAGTAAAATAAAAGTTTACTTCTGTTTATGACTTTCGATTCCTCTGATTTAGTGTACATTTGGATACTTATCTATTCCCTGCCTATTATTCGTTGAAATACCCATTCAGGAACTTTTTCCAAATGAATATAGCTTTCAAAATTTTGCTCTCATTTTAAAAGGCTTTCTATTTTATTATTTTTCATTTTCAACAGCGAATATGCATTCACTTTGAGTATATCTAAGAGGCTCTAAAACTATTATGTTGTATATCAAAACACCAGATTTAAAACTATGTAATTGATAAGATCACAAGAGTTTCAAATTCTGCATAACATTACATACAGAGTATCTACTAATGAATCAAGTTTAATAAGGATTTATTTAGTGGCGGATTTTCAATAATCACTTCTGTCAGACCAAACCAAACAGAATAATATTATAGTTAAGCTAAACAGCATTATAAACAGCATTATAAACAGCATTATAGTTAAAAATTAATCATATTGTAATCTTTTGCGCTTTACATACAATCAGATATACCGACAAAAGTTTTCATTCAGGAAAACTATTTTCTGATTCCGCCTCTGTATTAAGAATGAGATATATTTTTCTCCACAAAAGTCAGCAAAGCTCTGACATAACTAAATCTCTCACCAGAGTATTCTCATGACATGCAGTGTTGTATTACTCGTGATGTTTATTCCTGAACATTGCCAACGAATCATTTATATAACTTTTCAACATTTCAGAAGGTCGTATTTGATAGGCCTGTACTCTACTCTTGTATGGCTCTAATCTACAGTATTTTTATTATATATCCTTTAGGTTTCAAATATTTTGTTTGACGTATTTTTCACTACGAGATTTACAAATGAATGAGAATGTGAGCCATAACTGTAAACAAATTTATTTTACAAAAAATTTTCAAATAGCATAGCGTATGCGTTTAACAATGATACGACCTTGGAGCAGGGTGTTTTCCATCCATAAAAATTGTTGCTATTATACCATTTTTGCTGAATAAATTAAGATTAATAACATATTATTTCCCACTTTGTTCCCTTGATTTATATATTTTCAAAGTTAAACACTTATGTGCACTTAATTTTCTTTATCCTTTTTTTATAATTAAATCTATAAAATATTCTTGAAAAATATAATTAAAACATAATCTGCTGTCAAAGAAACTTTTTTTACTCAAAATTTAATTACAGCCTTGTTTAACATAAACTGTCGATCGTTAAGCAAAATCTCATATAATTCTAGGTCAGAGTTTTAAACAGAATATATTGATTCGCTTTTTATTTTCTTCGAAACATAGAGTTAGAGAAAAAAATCAAATGCGTTAAAAACGAGTTGCCATCAAATTGACTTTTGATTTATGAGGAAATTTGTTACTTATTGAAAGTATCACTCATTTCTGGCCCAATCAAGTTTGATATAGAAAAGAAAAATTGTCAACATTTTTTTCCACTCAGAAAGGGCACGTCCGTATATCTATTAGGGCTTACATCAGTTATTATAGTGAAAAATTCCTTTAATAGTTATTAAAAAATAGTTCAAACCATTATAATTATTTAAAAAAGTGAAATTTAAAAATTCGCCCATTTTTTAGTCAATGTTTAACTATTAAATTAGATCTCATTGTCTATTAGCAAACATAATTAGCCTTATTATTTTGCGGTTGAAGTCGAAAGTGGTATTTATTTTTCACATAAATTTTATTAATCTTTTAATATAAAAAATGGTTTTTTGTTTTTGCAAAACTTACTGACGTGAATGAAGTGTATTCAAAATTTAAGTATTCATTTTTTAAAATGTTTAAAATATCCCTAAATGATCTTTCATAATACAATTTCAAATTTGAACAATAGAAAATTAACACTCCTCTCCTCTGGGGTCAAATGTTAATAAATCATTTAAAATCAATTTAAAACCTGGTATTTTACAGCCTTACAGGTATTTCACAAAAAATATTTATTATTTATGTCGTGTGTTTAACCACAGACATACGGACAGGTTCTTTATTCTTTCCAATGTATTTTAAGCTTTAATATTGATTTTTAGTATATTCTATATAAAAAGCCTACTATAATATTAGAGAATATTCTCTACACTTTAAAAATAAGTATTCTTTTCTAAATTTTATCTCTTCTTTTATACAAATCTTCTTCAGAGTTAATATGAGTTTTTCTGCTTTTTAGTTGAATAGAAAAATCTTATATTTTTCCAATTAAGTTAAGAAATATGAAAAATAAATGATACAAATCCTTCAAATGCTACAATTCTATACTTATCTTTTGAATGCATTTAGACTAATACTATTGAATATTATACTATCCTTAAAAATAAGTTGAAATACTTTTATGCCATATTTATAAAAAGGTTTCCAATAAACTAATGTTTGAATTTAAAATAAGAAATTAAATTGATTCACATAAACCGGTAAAGCTATTTATTTAAAAACATCCACATTCAAGTCAATGTGCGGTTTTTATTCATAATTTATTCAAAATGATTGATTCGTCAAAAATCGATTGATGGAAAGTATATTTCGTGAGTTATTTTAGAGAAGTTTACACATCGATCAACAAAATACTAACCAATACTTCTTTTTTTGGGTCTAAACTTACATAACACTAACTCTAATGTGTAGTTTCTATTTTTCAACCATAGCTCAGCTATTGTTGAGTCTATTTGTAAACAATTTAATCTTCGCACAAGTCTTAACACAAGTCGTCAGGAATGACATGAAAATAAAATGAAATGAGTTCCAACTCTGAAACCAAAAAGAAAAAAATGCTTTTGCTATCGAAGCTCTTTTTTGACAAGAAAATTCTTGATGAGAGCAAAAAAATCCTAAAAACTCTGCTCTCGTGTCACACATTTCACTATTAGGCTTATTACTCGATTAGTAGTTCACCATTGAGTTTGAGCTCTAGTTTGAGCTCTAGTTTGAGAAAATTGAAGGCAACCCTAATGAAGACATTGTTGAAATAGGAAGCAATAGCTATGATAAGGATTTCGTTAAAAAGGCATAATAATTATGTTGGGCATTGTTGTTAAATATACTGTTTGTGTTATATCCCGGGTTACTGTTTTGATTTGAAAAGCCATTCTTTTCTCAAGCTTTGAGAAAAACGCGATTCAATTGAGTAATACAACAAAAAATAATTATAGTTAAGGCTATCAGGAATCAGTTCAAAGTGTTAGAGTTTATTATCAGAATCTTGTGACTTGAGCTTTGGCAGCAGAGCTGGTTTATTAGGTTGTTATTGTGTATCTTAATTGTGAGAATTTTGTACTGATTTCATGAACATAACCATATCTGAAAGGCATAGTCAAACATTTTTATTTACTCTTCTATCTCACGGAAATACTATATCAGAGCATGTTGCAAGATTAAGTTATTTAAGTTATGGTAAAATTATTAGATTTATTCCCAAAAATATTTGCTCTTCCTGTAATAGCATTTTGATGTTTATTTCATTTCAAGTTTGCATTTTAAGTATAACTTATTATTTCCTATTTTTCTTTCTATCAAATTTCGCTTATTATCAAAAAACAATTTTGCAAATAAAAAACATTTTTGCAAATAAAAAACCATATTTTATTTTTTAATATACTTGTCATAAGTGGTTTATTATCTACTTTTAAGACAATAAACGCGTAAGCTTTTAAATAAATATAAAATAAATATTTTATTATCACTTCTATAAACGGAAAAAATAATTAATATAAAAAAGCTGTTTACGAAAACTTTTTCTTTTAACCCAAAGATTTATCTTTTCAACAATTATGAAATTTCAATATTCATTGAATGATAAAATCTAATGAATTCTCTTTTAATAGTCAAATGATAAGAGAGGAAAAAATTTGCATTTCTATTACGAAATCATTCATTGAGAAAATTTATTCCTCGAAATAACTAAAGTTATGCTAAGGCTTAACACATATCAACATAAAAATATATCATTCAATTCAAAGCGCGAACACTATAATTGTTAGATTCCAAAAATTAGATAAGATTATGCCTAAACAATACTTTCAATTAGATTTTATCCTATAAATTGCTAATTGTTTCGATTCTCTCATATTTCATGAATTGATAAAAAAAAATACATTAATTAATCACTTTCTCGTATAAATCAATCTAACAATCAGTTTAGCTCTGAATGACAGCTATTTATCAAAGTATATCATTTATCACTTTGATTATGGATTCTTTATTAATGAAATAAATGTGAAATTATAATAAATTTTGACCCACAAAAATGTAGGTAAAAATGATGTCATTTAAATAATATTTACATTAATAATATCTAAATTATGTACAAAAATAATAAATAGGTTTTATTTCCTTTTGACAAATGAAGTCATTTGGGCTTAATTAAGACCTAAGAGTTGGGGTAATTTAATTAACTTATACAATGAATTAATAAACTAAGAGTTAATTGGAGTGATCTACAGAAACCTGATCTTTAAGGCTGGAGTCGAATTCGCGAAACCCTAATAGATGTTAAATTAATAATTTTTGTGTCGCGTGTTTTATGTTATAAAACCATTATTCTTGTGTATGGAAGCAATCATTGAATGAGTTTTAATATCTTTTATCGTGTACTAACGTTTCAGACTTTTCTGTCTTATTAAAACAGCTTTTAAGTTGATTGAGATTTATTTTAATAGTATTGGAAAGTCTTATTGAGGAAAAAAATTCCTTTCTTAATGCCATTAGAAATAAAAAGTATTAAAATAGAGATTTGACTTAATTCCAAAAGCCTTTTCCTACTTTTCCTATACATTTGTATCCAATAGTAATTTCTATCCATTCAAAGAACTTCTAAATACGAGAGAACCCAAAAATATCTATATATACAGAGTCTGTACTGTATATAATGGATTTCGATCTGATGTGCAGTTGTACTCACTATAGCGTTAGTGTGATATCCCTTTTCTAACGTTCCTCTTCCTGAATGGTATGCATTTCACATATCGATCTGTTTTCATCCTTTACTTCCTCTAACATTCAAACCAAACGTCAGGGGATTTAAGTGATTGTTAATGTGTAGGAAAAAACTTTTTTCCCAATAATTTTCATGAGTTATACTTTTTTCGTGCTTTATTACAAATCAAACAGAGCTTAGCGTTCATTATTGTTTTACGATAAATACTTTATTGTCATGAGTTATATGTGATTTATAACTATAACTTATTTATTTGCTATTCTCATACTGTTTGAGTTTAATAATGCATTACATGATAAAAGACTTCTTATTCGGATAAAATTGTTTCTCAATTTCTTAGTCAACGTGTAATTTGGGGAAAATTCTGCTAACATTTTTGTTTTATTATAATCTTTATATCAATCCAATAGATCAAATTGTTTATTATATAAAAAATAACAAAATTAGCGGTTGAAAACCCATCACTCATTTACTGATTTATAGATTTAATCAAATAAATTGAAATTTTTTAAAAAATTATTTCATTGAATAAAGATTTAGATTGAAAGATATTAACTCAAATTAACTTTTTTCAGCCTAAACCTTGAGGTTTATTTTGACGATCAAATTGCATATCAATCTTCAATATAATAAATCATTGCATATCAGATTCAATTGGGGCTAAATTTAACCGCAATCGATATTAAATAATTTGATAGTAACTATTTCTATTCCTTTATAAATACTTTGCCTAATAATTATTGACTTAATTAAATGAATAGATATAAGAAATAAAGTTAGAGTAATTGATGCGCTACAACAATTTTAGTTATTTATTTTGCAAAATTTAATGTTTATATTGATTTCATTTAAAACTCAGCTTTAAAGATATCTATTAACTAAATTTTTATGCAAATAAATAAATATCTCAATGGAGTATAACTTATGTTAATATTTAGTAAAAAATAGGTGTGGAGTTGGTTAGAGTTGGTTTGAGTTGGTTTTGCCTCCAACTATATCGAGAATTAGTGATCCAAAATCCAAACATAAAGTTCAGAATCACGTATAAAGAGATCGTTTAACTCATTCTCTGATGTATAAAATCTAAACTGTAAACACATTAAACGATTACCAAAAACTTTAAAGTAATTCATATAATACAGTAAAACACACGACGAAGAATAGTTAAAACTTTTTAGTATAATATAAAATTTGATAATAAGCCTTAACAGTGCTTTTGAGTCGCTTCCTTTTTATTCTAAAGCATTAAATGATAATTTTCTTCTATTGAAAATAGTAATAAAATTTTTTCTTCTCAAACATAATGCTTATTGTTTATTATGCTGTTTCTCATAATAAGGGGCTTTTTCGCATTCATGGACCAGTGGCTCGAGTTGGGACAGTCTAATGTCAACTGCCAGTCGCACAACCACACCATCACCACCCATACAACCCATACAACATTTCGCTAATACGCAGAGTGCGCATCACATCACTGGTGTCCGGGATGTGCTCAATAATAGTGGTTCGGCTAAAATAGACCGGACATCGCCCTTCTCTAGTGTTGATGAGGGCATTGAAATGGATGAGATGGTTGGGTTCGGTTTGGATGATAGCCTCATTAAGAAAAAGGTAAAGCTTATACCATTGCAACCATTGCAACCCTCCAAATGCTGACACATAAAAAAATTGCAATTTTCTATCGTATTGCAAAACAATCGAAACCTATTCTAACACTTTTGCCTACTTTTGTATTGTTTAATATGAAATAGAATTTTCAGTTATAATTGCTTTGAAGGAAATAAGAAAGAGAGGTATAATTTTGCAAAACCTGACAATAGAATATATTAAATAAAACATTTTCATATAGAGTTAGCACATATTTTTGCAATGCTTTTCAAATTATACACGAGTTTCGAAAC
>JAUJYU010000382.1:0-13860 GCA_033995675.1 Nothrus silvestris
AAACATTAACTAAATAGGAATTAAAATAGATAATTTTCTAAATATTATGCAATCATAAAAGTGAAAAGCTTGAGAAAATCCTTAATTAGCAATTTTTTGTTAGATTTGAAAAAAGATTATTAACTAGCCTCAGGATATATTTGATAACATGCAATATAAATATAAGTTAATTAGCAAATAATAAATAAATTTTACGCTAAATCATTTTTCATAACATTTATACAACATTATTTCAAATATTATTTTTGTTGGTAATTTTTATAACAATATGTATTATTATAATTTTTATGATTCTAAAACAATTTTAAAATAAATTAATTATTAATTAAATTCCGAATTAAATGATACCAAATTCTAAAAATAAACTTTTTTAATAGTTAAAAAAAGTAAAAGTAAACTTAATCTAAATGACATCTTATCGTTTTGATCAAAGAAATGTTTAGGTGAGAGTATCTTCAAAATAATTATGTTTATAAGATGTTTTTTGAAGTGCAATCACATTCGGTAAAAGTAAGGTTTCCACCTCTTATGGAACGTGTGTATGACTCATGATATTTTTATTTTCATTTTCTTTTGAACTGAAGAGATATGATAACTTATTCAACAATTGATAAAATAATAAGTTTATTTTAATAATTGTTTGATTGATTCTTTTTAAATCACAAATTTGATCACATTAATTTTAATAATTTTTAAAGTTTTAAGTTTAATATTAACTAGGCTCTCCATCCGTTGTCTTGAAACTTTGGGTCATATTTAAGGGTTTCAGATTCTGTTAATTGTAATTTTTGTCTGAAAACTTTTCAGAACTTTGAAGAATATTCCGAACTTTACTAAAATTTGCTAAAATATCCATCGTACGTTAGATAATTAGATATTAATAATACAATATAATGTACCATCCACCCCAACCCTACTTAAGTTTACTACCCCCATTCTTTGTATAAGGAATTAAAGAATGGTTTTATTTAAAGGGCGTAAGCGTAAATTGATACGTTATATTTTATTATAAATATTATCAATTAATTTTAATCAAATTTGTAATTATTGATTATTACAAATAAAATGGAGTTACAATCATTTATGTTTATTCAATTTTATAAAGAATAATATCTGTAACTTTCCATTCTTATTGAGCTGTTACTCTATTTTCGTCCATAAAGGCAATTGATAAACATCTATAATAGTAAGATATTTGTGATAATTATAAACACCTCCTTAATTCTACCTATATTTTAATTTTAATTTCTTATATTCAAAGAGGTGTATACAGTATACTCCTTATACCCTGTATATCCACATTGTAGAGGTGTTGGATTTTGACTGATAATTTTTAAACCAGTTGTAACATAAGTTTTTCGAAAGATTGCATAGTAGAAAGTTACCAGATTTTGGCAGCTCTAAGAAGATTTGAAAATCTGGAAATTCTGGAAACTCACCTTTGACAAATTCTGCAAACTTGCCTTTGGCAAATTCTGCAAGCTTCGCAATTCGCATTTCTAGTCATATTAAATGTAAATGTAACTCGTTATCTAATGCAGTTTATTTAAACCCCAACTCTAAATCTTTACTGCATATATGGTATAAGATATATCCCAATAACTTAGTCTAAAACGTTAACAGTATTAACTTTAGCAATAATTTGAAAATTGGAATCAAATATAAATGATTGTTTGAATATAAATAGCCATATAAATGGCTATATTTTAAAAAGTATTGTTAAATAAAGCATTACAGACACACACATGAGAAACACATGACATACCGACTGACCTGGACTGAACCTACCTCTATATACAGTGTATTTTGTAATACGTGAAAAGCAGCTTGCATCCCATTCTACAGGTCCAAATGCAGAATGCTAAATCTGTGTGAATGTTAATTTAAATGTTAAGCATTTGAGTAATTTTTTCTTTTCATTTTCACAACATTTTAGCTCTTATCAAATCAAAAGTATTTTATCATAAGTTTAATTGAATTTAAATCTGTATTAAATTGATTAACGTCTGAATTTAGAAGTAGTGATGACGGCATACAAGAGATGGCAGAATAGAAGTGCTTCTAAACTAATAGATCAAAGAGTAGTCACACCTCTTGTGTCGAACGCGTGACGCGTGCATTGAATGCATTTTCGCGTTATAAGTAATACTGCAGTCTATGTCTCGTCAAATGTGAGCCAAACTGTTTCATAGTGTGATCTATGCGTACAATTGTGTTACTCTCTCTTCAGTCTCTCTTATAAGCAATCGTTGGCTCACTTTCAACAACAATTGCATCGAAAAACAGGTAAAAGCACTTTATTTACGAACTCTTATAACATATAATTGTTTTTAGATTAAAGACTTTAAAAAGTTTGAGAATAACCTATTTGTGAATATCTTTATGTTTTTAATAAACTCTTTAATGAATTTTGAAATATTGTTTATGTCTTCAAATTGAATGTCTGTTAATTTGGTTTTTATTTGAGATGAACTTAAGTTACATTAGAATTATAGCCGACTGTAGTTATAGTTAATAATTGGCAATAATATGGTATACTGTATGGTATGGTATACTGTATGGTATACTGCAAGGTATGGTATACTGTATGGTATACTGCAAGGTATGGTATGTTGGATTGATAGCGTTGTATGACGTGGTGTTGGCGTTCATGCATTTGTGATCTTCAATCGTGCATTGGATGCGATGCACTTGTAATCGCACTCAACCAAAACCAAACCAAATGAATGTAACTGCGAATATGGGCTCAACTTTTTTGCGAGATATACACGCACTACACATACAACACATCACACAAACTCGTAATCACAACACATACACATCTCATAACTTAAGTCTTGTATGACATTAGGTATGCTTTGCTATCAAAAATCTGGGCTTCAAAAAAAACTTATATTATAGAGAATTGAGAGCTGACCAGAAGATAAGCGCGTGTGTTGTGTGTAACGGAGTGCGTGACTTAAATTGAGGATAAGTTGTAGTATAGCTTAGGAAAAAAAGTTCTTTCCTTTTTTATTATATTAGTTGATTCGTTGTCTCGTAAAGTAATAGTAAAGTACGTGCAGTGCAGAGAGCTCTGTCTCATAGCAACTGCAACTCTACTCAAACTTTTGTGCGTCTGTAAAGTGCAGTCAAGAAAGAAGAAAAATAAAAACGTGTAACATTCCTATACAATTCACCTGTCAGTTAGTTCTTATGGCACTAGTCGTGCCTTATATGCACTTTTCTAAGCCTCAGATGCGCTCATAGTGTGAGTCAGAATAACGAGAGAGGAAACGAAGCTGTGCTCGATTTTGCACGTTTTATAAAACACATTCGACCTCATTTTTTAGAAGCTTGTAATACCTGTTCAATTGTATATTTCTATTATGCATGTCGTCATTTGGTTGCTTTTTAATCAATTTGAGTCTTATATCTTATTGAAATCATATATTTTTTTCTAAGGTGTGGTTTAGAAGCCTTTAAACAAAATGTATACCCGTATTATTCATTTAACGCGTGCACTAATATACAAATCTAGAATATCTGTGGTATAAACACGTCTTTCGAATTTTAATTCACGATTTTCTAATTTAATTCTTGGCTAAAATGATAATTTGTATTAAGACTAATATTTATGAAAATTAAGTTTAATACTAATTCAAATAATTACACTCTTGTATCCATTAAAATACTTTAAAATATTCTCATAGAGATAGTTAGAACTATTCAGCAATAATTTTGTCAATATATGAGCAAACCGTGGGAAATAACTCACTATTGCCAACTTATATACTAAACCTAGCTTGTTTTATATATCGACACTGTCTTCTAGATCTGGTAAAATTTTCCTCTGGTCTCTCTCTCTCTCTCTCTCTCTCTCTCTCTCTCTCTCTCTCTCTCTCTCTCTCTCTCTCGCAGTCTCTGTCCGCCTGTCTGTGTCTATGTCTGTATGTCTGTGTCCTCAACTGCATCATCAATAGTAGTTAAAAGGGAGGAGAATAAGAAGTTTTATTTGAGGGCATTGCACACATAGCACACAAAACGCCGATATAATACAACATGCAGTAAATTCTTGTGTTGTGTGCAATGCATGTGTTTTTGTAGTTTAGCTGTAGTGCGACTTTTAATTCAGATACGCACTGCCGCTCGTTTCACACCAGCAAAACTGCAAAAACGCCAACTGTGATGGCTTTGATGGCAGTTATGGGTGGCGATTAAATAAATTGCACGTGTTCGATTGGAGACCAACAGAGGTCATATAGTAGTATATATTGCTTCTAGACATTTAACAAGAATCGTCCATTTCAAGGACATCCGTGAACGCCCTGAATGTATACAATACACTCCCGTTTTTTGCCATATTCTCATAGTTACAAAGATGAGTCCTTTGAACAGGTTCTTTACGGACCAACTTTTAAAAACTCATATTTTTACAAATAATATTAAGAACAGTACGTTCTGCTCTAAAACAGTTCAAAACAATGGTTTTATGTTTTTTAGGTTCGTTAAAAAATTTACTGAAAAGTAAATTTTCTGTAATTTAATTAATGAGGCGAAAAGGGGACCACATTTCTTAACTGTTGGGTCAATTGTCTGCTAAATATCGCACTAAACACTATATTGATATATTGTGTATCTCTATTTTTTACTCGTATATGAATATAATTCGTGTTAGTGTATTGTACTTACTATTGTTAAAATACTAAAATTTCTCATTTTATACTAAATTTAGTATTACATTAAATTCATTATATTTGTTGTTCATCGTCTTTAAATGCCATCAGTCATAAGCACTATTATAAGCATCTCATTAGCTGAATGTTTAACATTAATTCAAAGGACAATTAATCTTAACTGCAATTACTATTTAAACGGAAATAAGAATTTCTATAATAATTACAAAACTTTCCAATAAAAATAATTTACAAAAATTTTTTGATTTATGGTTAAAAAAGAAATTGTATGCTTAATGACATAAGTTTTGGCACTTTTAACTTATTGCAATACAACATTGGCTCTCATCTATGTTTTTATTTTACTATAACAGTTAGGGCAGAGACTGGAGATGAGCTGCAAATACTAATAGCAAAGTTAGCTTAGGATAAAAGCCAAATGACAATCGATCGAAATAGTGTACTGTAACAGCACTAGCCATCGGCTCAATGTGTGCCATTTCATGCCTTTCAACTACTTTAGTCTATTTTCAAAGATATTAAAACGCGTGTTAAGACGTATTATTGATTGACTTGAGTTGGAATTATATTAACAGCTATAGTATTGATTAATTGAGTTGTTAGGAGCTAAGCAAATCTTATTTATTTTCTAGTAATCTATTTCTATCACAAAAGTGAGCCATCAATTTTAGCTTTTCATTAAAGTTACATCAGTTCTGATCAGCAGTAGTCGATCCTAAGCTAACTTAATTTTACTGTTTTAAACTTGCGAAACATTCTAGTTATGCCTCATTTACTTAGTGACTGTCTGTTTGTTTGTAAATTATTTCTCGCTTTAAATTCATTTCAACTAATTTATTATTATTATATACTATTTCTGCTTTCATTAAATTTTTATAAAAATCTTTCAAAAATCTTTTATTAAAAAATTGTATTTTAATTATTTTGCTTTGAATTAAAAGATAGTCATTGATGAAAATAATAATGATTTGAATATTTTAAAATCAAAAATTTATTATAATTTATAAACAATAAACATAATAGAGAATATACGAATAAATAAACTGATTGTGAGTGCCTTTGGCAAAGCAGGTTTCATTTATTGTTAAGTCAAGCGTTGCATACATACACCTGAAATAAATGTGTATATGTGCTCAATATAACCTATGCGGTACCTGTACTTGTATACGACAGCGTTCTGTATATCGTGAAAGACGTCTGTTTGCTATAATGAATGTATGCTTTGCTGTGTGAGTGAGTAAGAGAGCGAGAGAGCGAAAGAGAGAGAGAGAGAGACTATGTACACCGGGCTACACAATCCATGAAAATGAATGCACCTGTTATTCTGCACCTGCAATAATTGGCTCTATTTCTCTTTTTTAATATTGCACGCGTTTAATGACCGCTTTGGAAACCTGAGCTCGTATTTAATAAAGTATAGCATTGTTGCTAAGGTAAACAGCAAGCGATGTTGAGTTTTTTATCACGTAAATAATAATAATAATGTACGCATATCTTATATTAATATAAAAGTATAGAAAAATGCACCTCTGCTGTAATGGTTGTTGTCGAATGCATGCACGGATATGCCGAATATATAAGATTGAAGTAGTAGTAAATAATAGGCTGGTATATTAGAGTAGAGAAACAGCCATTATTTTATTCGGTGTGTTGCACAGTGTGCTGATGCGCGTGACGCGTTATATACAGAGTTGTTTTGGTACTGTAGGTCGGCATGAACTGGTTGGCTTTATGCCCAGTTTGCAGTTTGTTAGCTCGTTCTTGTGCTGTACGTGGGCTTATATTTGATGATAATATTATATTGAATAGACTGAAGCCTTTCTAGTTGTAGATACTATGCCTCTGTTTTGCTGTCTATGCCTTTCACATTCTTTCTACTGATCACCAGTTTGTGTATTTGTTTTGGGAGGCGTTCATCACTTTTGAAATAACTTTTTTCTAACCAAACTTATGATTGGAATCCAATTTAATTTAATAAACAGCGTAACTGTTTTGTTCATCACATCTTCCCATACAATTAGCGGATATTTGTATGTGTGTAAGTATTTGCTCATTGCATAAGCCTTTTAACTAAATTTATTTTACTTCTACGATATCAGCGCTGCCTTATTATTGATCGAAACTTAAATTAGTAACTGTCGGGTTCTTTTGCTTTATAATGACTGCTGCAGATGTTTCTCACAGAACTGCTCAGCTCTTCTTTGCCCGCGTATTATGTTTATCAGTTCTGTCTTCAGATGAGATGAGCGCTCACTTACTGATTAACATTCACTTTCACAAACTTCATATCTTTATCAATGCATTTCAATTATTTATTTGCTTAATTAGTTCCGCGAAATATTTTACAAATATTTTAGAAAAATTTTATTTTACAAGTATTTTATTTTACAAATATTTATTCTAATACTTTCTTTAAAACCAAATCATTAAAATCAAAACAAACATTCAATTCATTTTTTACAAATATTTTACTACAAATTATTATTAGATTTCAATGATTTTAGTTACAAAACATAATATTAGTTCTAATATTAACTATTAATTTATTAACTTTAAAATCTACTCTATTATAAACCATATTTTGAAAGCACTGTAATGAGAAGTTTTATAAAATCATTTTTGAAGATAGGATTGAATGTACTTTTATTCTTATTTATTGAATAGAGCTTTCTTTTCGGTGCTTCTAATGATTTCTTTTATAATAATTTGAGTTAAAAAAAGTTTTATTACATACAAATTTTTACAATTCATAAGAAATAAAGATTTTGATATAATTTTTATAAAAGGAATTATATACAAATTTTACTATTTTATAGGAATTATCTTTTTTTCTATTAATGATTTGTCATTTGCTTATTTTTAAAATAAATTTAAAGTTTTATAAAAGTAAAATCAAATTTTAACATTAGACTCAATTTTTATTGTTCATAAATATTTTAAAGTTATATAATTAGGGGTAAAATGAACTTTTTTCAACGCGATTTCATATACAAGCCATTGTGATATTAGTAGTTGTGAAAATTTAGAGCTCCTTTTGTCATTTTAACAACATTAATTCATTTTTTCTAACTTACAAATTATAGTCTATTTTGAATTCTCTTAATTCTATATATTTGGACACAAACTCGAACTAATAGTAGATTATCTGTTGGTCAAGTCATAGCAATGAGAAAATGTGCAGACACACCATAGTCGCATTTTCTGGTATAGTTTGTTCATATCATTTGACCAAATCATGAGTTTCAATATATGTTCTCATTTCCTAAAGACTTGAGGCAATTCTCGTGCAAAAGCACGTTCTCAGTAAATGAGTGATAATACCAATAAAGTGCTACTTTTACGAAAGTTTTGTTGAATTTTGATTCCTATAATACCAGTAGAAGTGCGTGCGTGTTTGAATGCTTTTCTAATATCACGCCAGTCAGGCCTTCAGCTTTGCTATAAGTAAAGTAAGTAAAGTATGCTTTGCCTTCTCGTAATACACCTGTGCTAATGGCATTGCACGCATTGAATCAGGCGTGGAATAAAAACTTTTTTGAGTGGATGACGAATAAATTGAAAAAATACTCAAATCTTTTAGTGAAGTAGCGATTCAAAAGGTTTTGTCTCAATACGCACAAAACAGTATGTTGTCGAACTGTTTTATTTCCAAGTTTAGACGTCTTTCTCCCTTTGTTTCAATACATCCTTGACTTTAATTGGCACGAGTTTGTAGTTAGTGTATGCACTCTCGCGCTCTACTCAACATCCAATAGATCTCAAGCGCGACTGTCTTTCATTCTGAGCCTGTCTTTCTCATTGTAGTGTACATTATGTTTTCTGAGCGCTAAACTCCAAATCGATTCTTTCAGATTGTATTGCATTTGTTCATACAATTTGTGAGTGACTGACAATTGTTAGAAGAGCTATATCTCTAACATAAGGAAGTTATTAAACTCTAGTTCGATATCGAAAAAATTACTCACAAATAATATATTATGTATTTGAAAAATAGGAATAATTTACTTTCGATTTTAAAAATAAAGTCATAAGTTGTTTATTTAGATAATACTAATAGTACAGTATTTATATATTTTGTTGAGCTTTGATTTTTAAAAAAATATGATTGGCTCATAAATCTTTATCGAGCTTTATCTCATTTTTCTATTGTATGATTTAGAAAAGCTCACAAACAAAATCCTAATAATATACACAAATTTATACTTATTGTAACCTTCAGTGTATTTAATAGAAAAAAAAGTTTGTCTTTGCGTTTTCTTTCTCACGAATTTTTATCAGCTTATAGTTAGAGATGTGTTTTAATTCAATGCGTTGTTAAGCGCACGTAACAGAACCCCTACTATGACTTTTATGATAGGAAAAAGTGCTATTTTATTTCCATCAAAGTTCGCATTTTCCGTGGGAATGAAGATAATAAGCCGCGTTCAATGCAAGTCCAGTACTGTTGACAATTGCGTTGCCAGCAAAATAACACGCATTGCATATCTCAACTTGAATTCGTGCTCATTTCAGCCCTTAATAACGAGTATCACTGGAAAAAAGACGGAAGTCTGTTCACTGCCACGACGACGTCCGACAATCATTGGGGCGAATCACCTTTTATTGTACGCAATCACAGAGTTATATTCTCGTGCAAATCATTAAAAATTCATATAAGATATTTTTCAAAAGCACAGGTATACGTGCTATTCAGTCATTGAAGTTGCCAAATGACTAAAAGTCACTTGTTAGAGTTGCCGTATTCTTTAGTATATCTTGTTTTACGTTTAATTAGAAGCATCCTCTTCCTGTTCACAGTATGTCTTTCTGAGTAATGCTTTACAACAATCTTTACTATAATGTAATACACAGTATGCATGCGATTGCCATTATATTAACCGTTAACACGACAAACTACCGTACATTACATTACATACAATATCTAAAATTGTATACTAGTTTTATATTTCGTTATTCGACTGAATAGTGATTTTGTAATATTGAGTTCATTCTTGTTTTAAATAATGTTCTGAAATAATAATTATATATTTAGTCTAACTATAAAATTGAAGTGTTTATCCGCTAACACCAAATTTTAATGTAAATTTATGACATAATGATTAAAATTCATATATTTATTGCTTTTTAGAAGGTCTGATCATTGAACTAACGTTAAGTTATTTTATGTTTAGATCCGATAATAAAGAAATCCGAGTCATAATAATAATGAGCAAAAAGAAGTATTAGTGCATCAGTTCGTGTAATGGAGAAAAAGACAGAGTCGGGAGAATTAGATCTATCAGTTTCTAAACTTATGAGCGGTTGTTCTGCTGGAAGAGGAAAAAATCGTTTCAAAAATAATGAGCTACGAAGCGATGCTTCAATCTCGTCAAGTTTGGGCTCATTGTTGAATTCAAGTGTTTCACTCGAACCAACGCCTCCTTTATTGCCAACGCGAAGCAGTATCTCTTCATTGCTATCACTGAGTCATTTACGGTTATGGGAAAATCCAATCACTGCTTCGGCTATATCTGCAGCCGCGGCAATGACACACTTAATGGATATTAATAATTCTGCTTTTTCTTCAGCCTTTGGGTAACTATCAATATATATAACAATATATACAGTCGAACCCATTTATAACGAACAGGGAAGTGCAGCCGAAAGTAAGAGTTATAACCGGGATGAGTTATAAGTGTCCACTTTTTAAAGAAGTCTAAGGATCGGTACATACGATCTGATTCGTTATAAGCGGGTATGAGTTATATCCGAGTGAGTTATAAACGGGTTCGACTGTACAGTATATGTGTATAGATATCCTTTTATTATATGTCTTATATTAGAAATGATGGCTTTATTCATTTGTTTTTTTCTATTTAAAAAGTGGTAAATCAAGTGAAGATCATAGACCTGGCAGTCGTAATATGTGCATAATATGTGGTCGAGTGGCTCGAGATGAGAATGAACTGGAACGCCATATGTTAACGCATTCGATGGAAAAAACATACCAATGTGTCAAATGTGATAAAACATTTAAGAATTTACGCAATCAACAAAGTCATCAGTTTTTATTCCATAATATTACAGATGGATTGTCGACCAATCGGATGCAGGGATTACTCAGGACTTCCAAAAAGAGAAAATCAAATGTTTCCGAATCTTATAGTGAAGAACCACTCGATGTGACGATGCCTGACATGAAAAAGAAAAGGATGGACTCGAATTGGAACAGTCGCGCCTTTGATTGTACATCACCTGAAGATTATAAAACCAAAATGGAGACAAATGCAAATAAGTCAATGTCAGCAGTTATCAATACGACAGCATTTCCCTGCACTTCATGTCATAAAACATTTGCCACTGAAGTTGACTTAAAGGCACATTTGATGCGTCACTTAACTCAACACCCATTTGTTTGTCTCGCATGTGGTAAAGGCTTTAAATATGAGCACAGCTTAAATTTTCATATAAAATCATATCATAACAGTAGTGGCAATATTAACAACAATAACAACTCTTCCTCTACAATAAACAATATGGAAAACGAGACTAAACATTCTGATAGTCAAAGATTCAGTGATAATGAGATTAAAAGTGAAAATAAGATTAAAGTGGAATCAGAAAACACGTCTGAAGCAGATTATGAGGCGGAGACCAGTCTTGATGAAGACTCTGATGAGGACAATGACAATGACAATGATAATGATAATGACTCGAACCATAATAAGGACTTATGTTTCGATTATGGCGCGCCCGCCAACTTTGCAGCCCGTAGTATACAAATTAAGTCAGAAAAGATTTTGATAACTCTGTTAGAAGGTATACATCCGGTTACAGAGCAAACATACATTCTGTACAAGTGCTGTCTGTGCGGGTTTGCATTTCCGAGCTTAGAACCAGTTATACTGCATATGCAGAGCAGTCATTTGAATACTAATAAAGAGTTTACTTGTGATAAATGCGGAGCAAATTTCAAATGGAGAAGTGAATTGAGTTTACACGAACAGCTCCACAAAGCAATGGATCAAAACGATAAGAGTGGACAACTCTCTATACCGTCTTTCATGCAACCAAATCTAGTTCTAATGAGCACTGACTTTGGACCCAATCTCTCTCCATCTCATACTAATAATAATAACAATAATAGCATTTCTAACAATAATAATTGTTTATCAGAAGGAACCACACTTTGTGATGAAAAGTTATCGCAAAACAAACCGCACAAATCGATTACAAACATAAAACCCACAAAACAGAAGTCAGAACCGCATCATTCCTCTGATATTATATTGAAAACTGAAGACCTTCAAAGTCAAGTTTCATTATCTCAGAAATTTCCAGCCGCGATAATTAGGGGGGACATAGAAGAGACGGCCCCCGGACAGTTCAAATGTCGCTTTTGCGATAAAACTTTCGATCGAATATTTTCAGTTCATAGACATGAAAGAGTTCACACAGGATTCAAGCCCTGCATCTGCAAGACATGCGGCCGAGGCTTTAGTGAAAAGAGAAATCTAAGGCATCACATCATTCGATTCCATAGCGATGGCAGTGGTAGAGAGCTATTGAAGAGGAATCGCAAAGACAAGACCAATGGCAACTCGATTAATAAGCGCAAAGTTGCCACTTCTTTAAAAAAGGCAGCGCTTAAGATCTTAAACAATGGCAATGAGACGACTGAGAAGATCAGCAGTGATGACAATAATTGTGATAAAAAGAGCATTGAGTCTAAAGATTCACAAATTTGTACCAATGATGAGAGTATTAAGACTTCTTCCACTAGTGTTGAGTCTTCCATAGAATGTGTTAACAGTACAAAAGTTACGCAAAACAATGCTTCCACTTCTTCGACACGAAGACGAAAAGGAAAACCCAGCAAAAAGATAATTACCACCGAAGAGTTTTCTCCGGTTTCGCCCTCTTTTTCAACCGTAGAAAACATTGAAAATCATGACAACGACGAAACTCAAAACACAGATAAAAGCAAAGACGAAACTGACGCTAACTCAGGTTCAGAGATCAATCCCAACGACTTTCTAGAGACGAAGTTTCGATGTCACGGAGCTTTCTTTTCTAGTTATAACCCCAGGTATTGTTTAGATCCGTTGCAAATCCGTTTAGATTTGTTGCTTATATTTTGAAACAATGAAGTCTATAAGTGTTTGTCTTATCATTTATGGAACAGATTGGGTGTCGTCGAAAAGCCCGTAAAGCGAAACGAAGCGTGTCGTCCACTATTAGGACCCGACGGCAAATTTTTGTATCCGTGCACTTATTGTAATAAAACGTTCTGTTCTCTGTCAGACCTGAACCGTCACATGAACTTTCACGAAGACGTCAGACCTTTTAAGTGCGAATTTTGCAATTATCAGAGTAGGACTCATTCGCAATTAAAGGTTCATATGTTAAGACATGCAGGTATTCATTGTTAATCAAAGAGCGGACAATAGTTTTTTCATAGGGTTTTTATACTTTTAAGCGCTTAAAATATTGTGCGCTAAAAATATTGTGCGCTTAAAATATTCTGCGCTATTGTTATCTTTCGTATTGAAAAACAAATCGCGTGCAATAAAACAAATCGCGTGCAATATTTGTCGCGCTTAATAGTATAAAAACCCCACTCAAAAAACTATTGTCCGCTTTGTTGTTAATATATTTATAATGATGAATTGCGATTGATGTGATTGGTATTTGCTTTAGGTATTAAACAATATTTGTGTCAAGTGTGCAATTATAACGGCGTAACGCAATCTGATCTGAACCGACACTGTAAGACACGTTCTCACGCGTTGAGAAGCGCTAACATATGTCCGCTGTGTTCTCTTGGTTTCTCAACGCGTACACTACTCGATGATCATGTAATCAAATTCCATGAGGCATCAGAATCATCATCCAATTCATCTGATAAGTCAACCAAAACTTCGAATCAATTATCAAAAGCCACTCCAGAACGCAATAATAATGACTATTCATTTTCATCGAAAAGCTTCTCAATGAAAGAGATCTTAAATTAGAAAAGTTTAATTGAAATCAATTTAAGAAAACATTTAATATAAGAGTTGTATATTTGTTTCGCCTTCAAGTTAGCATTTCTCGAGTTAAATATAAGATATGCTGTGATTTATAAAGTGTTCCTCTTTCTAAATATAAATTATGCGTAATATTAATATTTTCTATTTGTGCAATACTTTTAATTGAATTGAAT
>JAUJYU010000383.1:0-13859 GCA_033995675.1 Nothrus silvestris
AGTAATAGAATTGTTTGTACAACCGAATAGAAGAGGGGACTAGTAATAGAATTGTTTGTACAACCGAATAGAAGAGGAGCTGGCCCAATCTCCGAGTCACACCATTATAAATGGGTATACGCGGGCGGTCAGAATGATACCTGTTATCAATATTACCTGTATATAAAATGTTAATTCATTCGTAAGTATCATTCTGACCGCTTTTTCGGGGATACTCTGGTTTTCCTCCGCCACGGGGTAGTGGATTAATCGGGATAGTGGATTAATCTGTTAATCCACATATTTATATCCGGTCAAATACGATAGTTTCTATTTCTATTAATAAATAATAAACTAAAGTTTTTAAATAAGATTTAATGATCAGAATTGCCAAAAAAGTTTTTCAACTCTTCAAACAATTGAATCTTTTAGTCTGTTTTGAAATGTTTTAACGATATATTAATTGAAATATGTATTGATTCAAAAGTAGAGCCTTTAATATGAGAAAACATAAAGCAATGAAACGTTGATGTGTTCTAGTGTTAGCACAACTCATACATCACTTTCTCATATTGTAAACAATCTCAATGTTTACTAATTATTATGCATTACTTCTTAAATAATATTTAAATCAATTGCTTATTTTTCTTAAGATTAAAATAAATAATAGAAAATTTCTATATAATGATGGGTCAAAAGGTTTGTTCATTTGTTAAACTAATTAATTCTATAATTGAAACAATCAATTATTATTAATATCAATAATTGTTTAAATACTGATTTGATTCATGTCTTCAGCCGTCGTCTTCTGGTTCGAGTCCGGAACACATTATATTTGATTTTGATAGAGATATAACAGTGACGAGACATCAAAGATTTAAGTAATGGTTCACATAATTAACATAAATCTCATAATAAATAAATAATAAATATGATGTGTTTATCTTAATAGACACCCGACGGCTGCCTTTTTTCATATAGTTTTCAAGCTGTCATCGATTGTAATCTATTTATTCGGAGGTGTTTTCGGTCAGGGTTTGTATCACTTATTGGTTTAATTAGTAGTTAAGAATTAATAGTTAAGAATTAATAGTTAAGAATTAATAGTTAAGAATTAATAGTTAATTAATTGTCTCTTAAATAGGATTCTTAGGAATATTCGTGTTATTGATATTATTGATTTCGGTTGACTTCTGGGCCGTGAAGAACGTGACGGGAAGACTATTAGTAGGCCTTCGGTGGTGGAACTATATAGACGACGACGGACACAGTCACTGGATCTTTGAGAATAAGTTCAATAAAGACCACAATAAAGACGACTCCATTCAACTCTCAAGTCAAATTCACGATAACGCGGCCGACTCTACCATATTCTGGTCAGCGCTGGTCATCGCTCCTGTCCTTTGGTTTATTTTACTTCTGGTGACTCTCTTTAGACTTAACGTCCAGTGGTTTGTGAGTTATATTCATATTTGAAATTCATTTTAGTTTTTATTAATAATAATTAAATTACAAAAATTGATATAATAAGTGATTAATAATATACATAAATTGATTGATTAGATGGTGGTGTCATTGGCTTTAATACTGAGCTCTTCTAACTTATACGGATATATTCGCTGTAAATTAGGGGGAAATTTCAAATCAGTTCTAACACAATATGTTGGGAAACAGATATTTTATAACGTAAGTCAAACTCATTCATTACAAATTTATATAAATTATTCATTTAAATAACAAATTAAACTTTAATTTTCAGTTCATGTCGTCTTCGAATACGAAAACAACTCAAAACATGTCCGGATATCCGAGTGCTTAAGACTAATGATAATTATCTATCAGTAATTATCATACGTTTAGTATTAATTATTCAAATAAACTTTCCATAATTTGATACTAAAAGCGGATCTAAAACTTTCAAAACTAGTCGTTATTAATTTTAAAGAACTTTCTAAATCTTCAGCAGTGAAGTGAGGAAAGACTTGTTTTACTGATTCGTATTTCTGTATTTTCTGTTTTGTAAATAATTCTTTCAATTGAGATGAAAGACAACTCGGAATTAATAAATAAAAGTCATTTGTATTTTGAACTTTCATTTCATTTATTTCATTGTCCAATGAATTGGGAAAATCCAAAATTGATAAGTCGTGGACATGAATATTGTTCACTGATTTCGGTATATTTAATAAATAACGCGGCGGTAAATAAGTTCGTGAAAAGACGACATGCAATTCTTTATCAATATTTTTATGGATAATATGATTCAATTCAAAGAGTCCTTTAGTGACTCCCGACTGATGAATAAAGCCATAGAAGACGACGAGAACTAAATTAATTGTAAGCCATGAACTCAAATAGTATTTTCTCTGCAAAATCCGATTTCCAAATAGAAAACAAAGCGGAATAAGACTTGGGATTAGAAATCTTGGCTCTTGATGTGGAATAAGCGAAAATCCAAGCAGTGGTACCACAAATGAGAGTAACATTATTGCTTCGAATGCATTCATCAACGGTTGTTCGGCTCTATTCTTGAGTGATATAACCGTTTGTTTCAATACATTGAAGACACGAATGTATGCGAAAAGGCCTAAAACAGAGAAAGCCAGCGGAACGCTGACCAACATATGAAAGTACGGCGGATGTAAGCCATGGTTCGCCAAATTAGTGGCCTTTGTGTTATATTTGATGAAATTATATGGAGTTATGACTAGACTTTGGAAGAAGTCATAGATATTATAATTAATTAAATGTTGATAAACATGAATCAAATCGTGTCTATAATACAAAGTGTCACAAATGCATAACACTATCGAAAGTGCCACAAAAGGAGGTATTAGTGAAAGTCCTCGAGATATGACAGCTTTGACTAAATGTGGTAATTGTTTTGGTTCGCAGTTTGAGATCAACCAAAACAAAAGCGGCGAAAACGCAAACAATGGAAATGTGGGTCTATTGAAGAGACCCAATGCTAAAAGTGATCCCATTTTGAATGAATTCTTGTAATTATTGTTAGAAATGGATTCAAATGTTTGGACTAATAGTAAAGCGACTAAAATAGTTTCAATACTATTACCGAAAGTGTGTGTCAAATAAGTGATACTTATATAAGAAGAACTAAATGTTATCATTGATGATAAGGTAGAAGCACTTCTTCTGCTATATTTGCATAACTGGTAAAGACTATAATCACATAAAAATGACAATAAAGTGATGACAAGTCGCGGACCAACCAATAGAGCCATTGGATTATTAGTTAAATTGATTTCTTTTAATAACGCAAAGACTGGTCTCGAAATCAATTGCGGGAAAAATATATTTCTTAGAGGAAAGGATGGGTTGAATTCCCAGACGATCAACACTTTACAATCCAAGACATCGCCAGCGATGGGTTCCGTCGACTGGAAGAACTCGTCCGGAAATATATAACCTGTTTGTGGTATTAATACTAATATTATCCGAATTAATAATAATAATAATAAAATGTAGACATATTTTGAAGGATTTTTCATGGCTTTAATCAACGAATTGTTGTCTTTGTGGCCAAACTTTAATGTTTTGAGGAAAAGCCTATTACAGAGAAATGGTTTACTCATATTTAAATCTAGTCTCAAGTTTTTTATATTATATATCAATAAAATATTTAAATCATTAAACTTTAAAATTGACTTTTGAAGTAATGATAGACTACCAGTACTTTAAACGGCAGACTGGAAGTCGGGTTTAACTGTCCCTAAAATGAGGCTAACACTGGTCTTATTTCTTTCGCAAGACTCATACAAAGACGACTCGGGTCGTAATCTCAAATCGGATTTAACTCTTATAACACGCGGGGCTGCAAACGGATCCCGTCTTCGGATCGAATGCTTGGCTGCGGAAATAATAGAAGTGCGAAAACTCGACGGCTATATTATTCAGTCCTTCGTTTTAAACACATACACAGAATAAAACACAATTCGATGTAATAATTGAGAATTTTTATTAATACACGAATGTAATGAATAATTACAGAATGTTTTTCGATATTACAAAATAATTAAATACAGTAATACTTCGATAGAGTGAATCGCTGGGGACCGAACTCTAGTTTTCACTATAACGAGCTTTTACTATAAAGAAGTAAAATTGTATTAGTCTCTTATGATTGGGATCAAAATCCATATTAACACTAACGAGGATTCACTATAAAGAGGTAAAATTGTATTAATTTCTTATGATTGGGACCAAAATCCTTATTAACACTAAAGAGGATGCACTATAAAGAGGTTCACTATAACAAGGTATCACTGTATAACAAATCTCAGACTATTACACACCCTTTGGACACAATTTATGTACAGCAGTGTTAATGTTGCACTTAATAGTCATATAAAATTAGCAAGTTACATTTCTCATATATTTTATGCTCGAGCGCGTGCTTTTAGTTTAATGTTGTTTTGAATCAATTTTATATTAATATGCAGTATATTATGAATATAATGGAAAATTTTTGATATAATATAAACTTTATATTAGATCAAACCGGCTAAGTGTTTAAGTTCTAAGTCTTAATGATATGAAAAGTTTTCCATTAAAATTTTTTTTAATCAACATTAAGGCAAAGGTTTTTTCCGTAAATTAAACGGTTATTTCACTTGTTGTTTATTTATTGCTTTTATATCTCTTAAGAATTTTGTTTTGATTGAAATCTTTGAAAAGTTTTTGAAAGATTATTATAAAAAATATTTTATTTTCTTCGTTGAATAAAGGGATGAGCTTTTGTTACATAATAATAATTATAATAATAGTGCTCGAGTTTGAAAAGGTAGAACTCGAGTTTAAGCATGCTCAACATTTAGGCATTCAGAACATATGTAAATCAATTCAAGGATAGGGGTGGCAAAGGTGGATGTGTTTATGCCTATTATATAAGACTAGCGGACACCCGTTCAAATTGAACGGCAAAAATAAAACGTGGAGCTCTCTCTCTCTCTCTCTCTCTCTCTCTCTCTCTCTCTCTCTAAATATATTAAAAATATTTATATAATTGTTTCTCTCTGTCTCTCTCTGTATGTGCGCGCGTGCAATGGGTTTAAACAAATAATATAAACTAAAAATAATATTTCATTTTTACCTTTAATTAATCCTTTTTCTGGATTTATTTAAATATTAAAACTTAAAAAATTGCAAATCTGTGATCTTCAGCACAATGTATTGTTAAATGAAATTTGTTTTATTTTTATTATTGCATTCAAACAGTAGATCAGGAGAGAGAAATGCGACACCAAATTGTTTATTTCATAGGAGCTAAAAGTTTAGGCTTAGATTTAATATAAATAAATTGAAATTTTAACCTTAATTTTATTGTATATCATATACACAATAATTAATTATACAAAAACTCCGTCGTATGATATTTAACCCATCGCTGAGCTGACCCTCTTTTATATAAACAAAACTTGCCATAGAAAAGCATTGTGCCGTTGAAAATTACTCGGTAACTTGGCCGCTGACCACTTCTCGGGAATCTAATTAGGCTCTTGCAACCCCTGTGGTCATACTGGTTCTAATGATACCGGTCTCATGTCTTTGGCATTTGTGGTTCGGGAGTTATTAGTACGCAGACATAGAACATTATATATATAGATATTTTGATAAAAGTTGTTTTTGCTAACTCAAAATCATGTAATTTAATTACTATGATGTTATCTTCTAAGCCAGTGGTCGGCACTTGGCGGTCCGCGGGCCGGATCCGGCCCGATGCATGATTTTTTGTGGCCCGCATAGACTAAAGAATTTTTGATTAGTTAAGGCCCTTATAATCAAAAAATCTTTATTTCTCAAATATACGTTTAATTAACGCCTTATATTTGTAGATCTTATAATTTTAAATCTTTGTAAATAAATGCAATTTTATAAGCATAACACAGATATGCACAGATGTATATAGTATAATATTTTGTTAATTTATTAATAGTAATTTTCGATATCAGTGTAAAATTCAAGTCAACTTTGCCTATAATTAAGATATTTAATATTGGACAGCTCTGATCTACATAATCAATTATTCAATTAAATTTGTATTTATATTATGTTTAAATGTAAATTGAACTCTCTTATTAAATGTAATATCTGCATTTATACTACTAAACTATAGTTAAATTAACTACTATTATAAGCTAATTATGTAAAGTTAGCGCAATAATGCTCCAGCGTTGAGCCAATTTAGCAAAATAAAATTCTGGCAAAATAGATAAATCAGCGTAAAGACATCTTAATAGATTTATTGAATTCAGTAAATATACTATTTACTCAGTAGCTTTATTGCATCTAAACTTTCACTCAAGACATCCTTAGATATATTATCTAAAATACATATATTACATACATAATAAAAAATATATTATGATAACAGATATTTTTAATAGAACTAATATAAACAACTAATAGAAAATCATATCATTTATGAAATTCTCTTTTAATGCTTATTGCTATGCCTTATAGTTAAAGATGTGTAGTAGGCTCAGGCTAGCCTGAGCCTAAGGTCGTGTCGAGGGGTCTTTACGAGCCTGAGGCTCAGGCTGAGACTCGGATGCTTTGAGTCTAGGCTCAGGCACCGGCTCGAGGATCAGCCGGCGAGTCTCAAGAGCGTATATATGGAAATGTAATAAATTAGATATTTTGTATACCTTCGAGTTTAATAAACTGTAAAATAAATAAAACTTACTCTCAATATATTAGTTATCAATAATAGGAATTTTGTTACAATTTTAGATATTATTTGATGCAATCTTTTTGAATGCGTTTTAGTTAATAAATTAATTTTTTCAAATGTTTTTTAGTTTACTTTAAACAATATAAGTTATATTCTGATTAACTGTATATGAAACAGACTTTAAAATTTTGCAACTCTTAATTGTTTGTCAGAAATGGCTAAAGAAGTCAAGAATTGTATTTTATGACTTGAATTCTGAAGATTAAAAGCTCACAATTAGTTTTCCTTTCTGTTAAAGAAGTATTTTGTAATAACAATTATTCTTCTTAAGCCTCCCCTCCCGTTGTTTTCTAAAAGTGATATTCCCGTTGAAGTTTGATTGAAGTGAAGACTGAGTTGACGAACACTACTTAATCACTAAATTATGAAAAGCTATTAATGAAAATATATTCCATTCAAATCAAACATAATGTTATCGAATATACAGCAGTTCCTCATATTTAAAAGATTGAGATTATTTAAGAGATAAAAACTTCACCAATTATTAATATTTATTTACGATCTAATGAATGCTGTTTTAAATTCAAAATAATTCGTGTGATTCTCACTTTGAAAGGAGTAGACATTCAAATAAAAAAATTTCTATTAAATTAAGAATAATATATTTTAATTATTATTAAAGATCCTTATTTTTAACTTATTTTCAACTTTCGAAATTATGTTAACTCTTGGATAAGTCAATAAAGGACTTAATCCAAAGTAAATTTGATATGAACGACATTTATACTCAATTTAATTAAACTATTTTGATATTATATTTAATGAAGTTTGAAATGTGTCAAACTATAAACTGCATCGTATTTGTAAACTTTAATTAGAATATCCTTCACATAAGCAAACTGTAACCTTCACATCCAGTCCTTGAGAACTCGTTATATTGTTTATTAATGTGAAAAATATATCATTAAAATAAGTTTGTTTTTAACCCTTCACAGCCATCGTGGCCGATTAACCGGCCAATAAATTTTTAAAAATCTATATAAAATCAGTGTTTCGCATCTATGGAATAAAATTTTAGGACATCTTAAAGCAATTCTTCAGCTATTAGTTAGTATTTTTAATTTTTCATTATTAATTATAATTAATTTGCAATTAATTTTAAATCGGGAGTCACTTCTAAAAATCGGCCACCTTTTCAAACTCGCCATAAAAAATGGTTTGCCTTTTAACAGTGCTTATTCCTTAGATATATCTTTGCTGCACTACAAATGTTAGTGTTTCGCACATTTCATTTATGAAAGCGGTCAAATTCAGTCAAATTCGGTTTATGAGCGAAAACCATCATCACTAAGTATACAGTATACACACAGCTAATGAGGAGTGTGTGTGAACTGTCGAGTTTTCATGTCCTAAGGTGTACAGGTTTTTCCCAAATGAAAAACAAAAAGATTAAATACAATGAAAAGTTTCTAAATATATAATTCTAGGAATTACTAAAAATTCAAAATCGCGGGCACTGACATTCTTCAACACCGCTACAGTAAAATTAAACTTATAAAATTGTATTTAACTTAAATAAAGATTCTTAAAATGTGTTTTTTAAGTGAAGTACAAAAAAGTTATTTAACTTTTTGTACTCAATGTTCAGCGCTTATGATATGCAAAATATAATTACTTCTTTCTTGTACTCGAGCACTGATTATCTGATGCTCGAGTGCAGGCATCGCTTAGAATAGAAATTATAATTTTTTAAAAAACAAATATAATTTTTATAAATTATATTTTACTACAAATGATGCATAAAAGACATGTCGACAATCTTAAGGAAATAAAGAGCTATTAAGATAAGAATCTAAATAAAAATTAAAAATATAATTATTATATATTTTGAAACTTTTATTATACGAAAACTTACTTAATATGAACGAAAATAATTGATAGTAAATAACTTCCAATAACTAAATCCAAAAGCTTTTCGGCCAACTTTTTCAATAAGACTTAATAGCTTTATATATAAATAATTAATTATTTGTTTTTATTTCTATAATATTTAATAAAATTTATTAAAACAATTCATACATTAATTCTCATATGAATTGAAATTCTTATTTTGATAGTTTGGACATAAAATGAATTCAATATATTATAAGATTCTTTTGCTTTATAAGCGACTGAAGAAGCGCTAAATAGTATTATTAGTAAAATACTTAAGTAGAAAATGGAAGAAAATAAAAATGTAAACTTAATAATAATCAATTCACCAAATAATGACAGATATAGACTGGCATTGATTATTGTCATTATTGAAGATATCAACAAAAATAGATATTCAGACCAATAATTCTCATTGAATTCTTTTATTTCATTATGAATTGAATTGAAAGAACGAATAATACTCTGAATTTGAATTCTAGTTTTACCTTTTCTTGACTTAATTCCTGTTAAGATCTGTTTATTCAATGATTTGATTTTTAACCTTAAATAATATCAGATTATAAGGAAATAAGAGTTTTGATAGATTAAGAGATTTCCACTGAAATAAATCCAAATTACATAAGCAATAATCCATGGAATAGTTATAAAGAGTCTCTGAATAAGAGATTGATTTACGAATAGTAGTGTTGAAGCCAATAATAATCCTAATATATTGGAACAAATTATAAATATTTTTGTTATTATAAATACTGCTATTGATGTATTGATTAGTTTATAGACATCTTCACTATCTGTGAGACCAATACTATTCGGTGAAACCAAACCCGATATCATTTCAAATGGTTTAAGATATGAAGGCTTTATATCTTTCTTATAATACCAGAAATGCATTAAATGTGAGACAATTAGTATGAAATGAGTTATTATGATAGCGCTGTTAAAATAATGTCTCGAATTTCTGTCTATAAAGTATGCCATGTCTCCGATATATAAGAAATTATTAGAGTTGTCATCGCTTAAGAATGTCGACAACATTAGTCGTAAAGCAAGCATTATATTTATAGACGTAATAAAGTAAGGATTGTTTAGTTTTTTCCTCTTTTGGGATCCAAATGGAAATAATGATAAACCACTTCTATATAAATCACTTCCAGCAGATTCAATGACCAAATTTGAAGGCAAAACTTTATTGATGTTTAATTCTTTCTTCTTGGACTCCATATTAACTGATTTTTATAAACTACTATGGAATATCTTGTAATCTTTAAACTTATGAAAAACTATTTAACTAATCCTAAAACTGAATATCCGTTAAGTTAAAGTTCATATATATGGCTTAATAGTAGTTTTTGTATGTTATTTGTGTTTAGTTTAAATAATATACAGATCGATTCATTTATAGGGAAACACTATAGCAACTAATCTCAAATAAAATAGCGTGTTTTTTAAAGTTTCATCGTATAAATAAGTTTGAATAATAAATATACAGTAGACTCTCGTTATAATGAACTGGCAAATGCAAGAGAAATCCGTTCACTATGAGTGGAGATAATTAACATTTGCTCTATGTGAAGTGGACCAAATTCAACATTTTTAACCGTTCACTATATCGAGAGATTCACTCTATCCGAGTTCACTATAGCGAGAGTCTACTGTAGTATTAAAAGTTGCATAAAAAATTTTCAAAACAATTGTTAAGACCGTTTATATCGTAAGTAGAGTTTTCCTATGACTGAGACGATGTGTACTTTGAATTTCGAAACTTATTATTGAAAAATTTGTAAATATCGTGACAAAAAACCATCGTATTCTTAAGTCATAAAACTATCATTTTTATTACGGATAAAATTATTTTCTATCCAATTCTAAACTTTAACGTCTTTTAACTTAAGTGTAATGTCTAATACTATTAGAAGTTATTTTTTGAGTTTAGCGTTAAATATACTCTTAATTTCGAAGTTGTTTATTCAAAAATATTTTTTAAAAATCGTGACTAAAAACATTAAATTCTTAAAAAATAAACAATATTTTTCATTAAAACTTAATGGTAATAAAATTATAATAAAGAAATAACACTTGGCTTTAGGGTTGCCACTCATCTCAGCCTAAAAGCTGGAGAAAATATACTGAAGGGACCCTTATATATAATATTCATTTATTTTCAAATTTCTTTTTCAGGTCAAAAGTGGTGGGCGAAATTAGGTCAAATTAAATTTTCATTTTTCTGAAAAATATTTTCAAATATTAAAAAATTTTATTCCTAAGAAATTCTAATGATACCATTTTTAATAATTTTTTCCATTTAGCACATGTTTTTTGCTTAAAAATCAATAAGGGAAAAGTTAATAACATAAATAAAATAAATTTTATCATTATTAACATTTTTACTTAAGAGTTCGTTCACTTAGTACGTACAAATGAAATCCGGGTTCTTAGACCCCTTCCTCCCACTCTGTACAAACCTGTACGAATAAGCCAACACCCTCTTGCGTACGTACGCTTTTGCAATACCCTCAATGCTTCTAGTGTTTTTAGCTTCTGCTGGACAACCGTTCGTTTCTGGATCAGCTTCTTCTTCATCTTAAGCTGTTCTCGAGGCAAGAGGTTATTGCCTTCCAGAGCTGTTAGACCGAAATGCTATCGTTAATGGCAGCCAATCTGACCAAAAATTTCTCTTAAGCTGGTTTGGCTGGGGTGGAAATGGTGGCAGTGGTGGAAGTGTTGACAGCAGAGGATGTTTTGGCGATGAACGTGTTGGTAGCTGTGAATTTTTTTTCGGCAAAATTGGATCCGCTGGCTTTTAAAGTCCAGAAACACAATCTTTTGACTTTAAAATAATTAACTTTTTTTAAGATTTTGAAATATCGTTAAAAGAGTCGTATTCTTTTTTAACGCTATTTCAAAGATCGTGACCTGAGCTGAATTAACTTAGCCTTAGCTTAGGCTTAATTTAGCCTTCAATTTTTTCAGGATAAACCGCTTTGTATGCCTCGAGCATTCCCCATTCAGAACTTGTGTTTTTACTTTAACCCCCCTATTGCGTACGTACTCGGGTTGTTTACCCCTCCCTTAATTTCCGTACAATTTCGTACGCTTTTGATAGACTTTCCCTCCTCCTTAGCTTTGTACGTACTAAGTGAACGAGCCCTAAGTACAATATTTATTTTGTTTGTTATTTGAATTGCTTGTGACTAATATTTAATACCATTTGTTAAAAATCGATAATTTTTAATAATATTTTATTTGATGACAAATACAACAATTTCTTATTAATAAAATTGTTTGTTTGGTTACACCTTTAGTAAGAAATTTTAAAATTTATAATTTATTAAACAGTAATATCTATAGTCGAGAACTTTTCTTGTTCTTCACTTTTTTTGACTATATGTGATTGTGGTTGAAGCAAAATATATTATGAAAAGATAGTATTAGTGCTTTTTTTGCTCAGTAGTACTGAATTTAGAAAATACTTAAACTAAAAAATATTAAAATGCTTAAAATAACTCGTTATATATTTTTTATAATTTGTTTGATTGGATGTATTTTACAAATTCATGAAATAAGTGATAATTACTTCAAATACGAAACTATAACTGAAGTCATATATGAAAATGAAGTTATGATATCATTGCCTGCAATCAGTATTTGCTTTAGAAAAGAATTTTTCATAAGAAACGAATTATTGTTTGATATAATAGGAAATAATTCAAATAAAAATGAGACAAAATTAAATAATAAAAAAGTCTCAACTTATTTAAATGAATTATTAATTAGCGAACAATACAAAGCTTTGTATACACCTCAGCAAATATTAGGTAAAATATGTCATTTAAGAAGACCAATAGGAGTAAATGGTTCGAAAGATTTATGTAATTGTAATCAAATATCTAGTTATAGATATGCAATTAATTACTATCACTATTGCGTCACAATATTCTCACAATTGAATGGAGAATCTGATGAAAGATATCTCATTGATTTTGACATCAATACAATGCCATCAAATTATAATTTTTTATCAATTTATTTGCCTTTCAATATTGATTATCTTTCATTACATAATAGAAAGCAAACGATCAAAAAATCACTTCAAACCGGTTCCAAAAAAATAATAATCAATAAAAGAGAAAGAACTATCATTACTTATATGAAAACTATAATAAATCTAATGGCTAAACCCTATAAAACGTCTTGTGTTGATTATAATCTTTATGGTTTTGAATCGAGAAATGACTGTATTTATAAATGTATAATAAATAAATATATTCAAAATTTAAAATCACATCCATCGACTTTTTTAGCACAAAACCAAAGTATAAATTATTTTTTTAAATCGTCTGAAAAGGAGATTGAGTTTAATTATACAAAATCATGTGATGATATTTGTGGACGTTATAGAGATTGTCATAGCGATTATTATTATTATTTTAACCACGAAAATCTAGACCATAATGGTAATATCAGCATATATGATATTTGGTTTTTACCTCCATCAGTACCTACAACAATAATAACACATTCAGCTAAATTACGTTTACAAGAATTTCTCTGTTATATCGCAAGTATTATAAGTCTATGGTTTGGATTCTCAATCATTATGTTAAATGAAATTGGTTCAAACATTTATAAATATGTCAATAATTACTTCACTAAGTATTGCTACAAAGCTAATTATGTTAAACACACCAATATTACAATTATATCAAATAATTCGAAAATAATAGAAAATAGAAAAGTCCGATCAATTTCAATTTAGACTTTAATATGTTAAATAAATATGATCATAAAATTAATGTAACAATCTATAACATTAATCTTAATCACATCTATTTTTTTGTATATAATAATTTTATACTTTTGTAATGTACACACGCGAGATCTATTCCATTCCTCTGAACCCAATAGTAATTTTGATAAGACTTAGAATTTTTAGATTAAGTCTCTATCATAATTTGAATCTAATATGAGTTATAAAGTATTTCCTCTAAATAATATGTCATTAATAAGTTTATATTAGGTTGGTGCAAAAATAATGCAGGATTTTCAATACATGTCGAAACCAGTGCATCACATGTTTTTCACAAATTTTGAATAGTACAATCGAAAGAACATTAAAAATTATTAGATACGTGTATTTTTGTTTTTTAAAACATTCATTTGCCTTGGTATTACAGGGTTGGAAAGACGAAATTTTCAGATTTCTTAGTTTAAAATAACTACCTTAATTTTTGTCCGACAGTAACGATTTCGGTAT
>JAUJYU010000384.1:0-13856 GCA_033995675.1 Nothrus silvestris
TATTAATACTTAATTATGATAATTACCATATTTTACTAAATTTGTTATGTATTGGCATTAATACACTTATAATATTTTGGTAAATATGTTTATATAATATTTGCCACAATATTGAGTATTTGCCAAAAAAGGCAAAATTATTGCAATTTATAATAATTTATTATAAATTGCAAATACAGTATCAATTGATACCAATATATTATTAATATAGTCTATGATACTGTAGTTTAATAGTCTATCAACTATTTATGTCATACATTAAGTTAGCCATCAATATGAATATGAATACTATTATTATTATTTTTATTGATAGTTAAAGAATGGCCGAAGAGTTTGATCCGTGCGAAAGCATTAATATATTAAATCACGAACAAGGAATGCAAAGACTTCTTTCAATGGTATATATATATGCTATGATTCATAATTAACATTCATTTATTGTGTTTTAAGTCAATTATCTTAATATTGTTTTATTATTAAATCAGTTAAGGAATTCTCAGTCGGTTTGCAATGACAACAAATGTTTCAACGAAGGTATAAATACTTCTGTTTTAGTCTCAAATTAATATTAATATTATATCATTTTATATCATTATATAATATAAACGTAATTATCAAATATGGTATTAACAGATGTTCTCAAAACTGTTCAAACATTAAACAGAGCTCAATATTAAATCCGCAAATAATACTTAGCTCTCTATATATTGTTTTATTAATATTTTATTATTTAAAGTTTATATCATTTAATATTAAATTTGAACATTTTTTTGAACATAATTTTTTTCAATTGTTTGTATTCAAAGCGAATAATTTCTAAGCTTTTAATTATTGAAAGATTTGAACTTAAATTTGTGACAAATAATGTGTTAGCCATACGTAATGCAGATAAAGAGCAAACATAACAATAGTATGAATAGTTATTTATGATTACTTATAATTGTTTGACAACTGTTTAGTGTCTGGTCCGAGCACTGCAGGTGTTCTCACACCTGGCGATGAGGGAACGCAAATATCATTATTAACAGTAATGATTGGTTGGATTGTGATTGCAATGATCTTATTCTTCTTACGTCCCAATTCATGGCGCGTTCGCGACAATTCCAAAAAGAATCAAAACGGCAATAACGGAAATGGCGATAGAGATCATCAGTTTGTACTCTAACGTGTAAAGACTTGAATAGATGTATAAAATGGCACAAAATTGGAACCAATTATCGTTTATAATCTGTTGATTCTATATTTTTGATTTCTTCAATATTATATTTACTAATTTAATCCCATTTTATAAAATTGAGTTAAATTTAATTATTTTTGTTTTAAAATTTAGTAAAATATTGTTTTATTTAATCTGTTGAATGTCGAGTCCAAATGTAGAGTAAATATATGTCAGATATATTGGTAATAAAAACTGCATTTTTAAAGTTTGGAAAACCACATGTAAAAAGTATTAATAAAATTATAAAGTACTAGCTTTGACTGTTTTTCTGTCTAATCTTATCGATAACTCCTTTCATTTTGTTTTTATAAACTCCTGTAGAAGTCGGAAGGTTTTCAAAATATATCAATTCTCCCATATCTTTAGACCATTTCTCTAATGAAGGTCTGTTAGGGTTAGCAGAAGTAGGCATTGGACTCCCCATTGAAACCAACTTCAATTTCCGAGCGCTTTCACTTGACGTGTTTAGACTCGTGTCTGATTTGGAAACTGTTTCAAAACTAGTATTTCCTGACATTTCATTTATAATATTATTCACAGATTGTAATTCATTTGATTTACTATTCCTTGAACTCAAATCGTTTTCATCTAACGAATCATTTAATTCAATGCGAGATTTATGTAGTGATGAGTCCACTGAATGCAAACATACAATATATACAGCTTTTAATTGAGATGAGAATAAGTTTGTCAACATTTAAACTAAACTCACGTAAAATGTCATTATAAAACTTCTCATCAGTGCATTTGGGATTCGATGTTGAGGTTGGAGTTGATGTTGAGGTTGGAGTTGGAGTTGAGGTTGAGGTTGAGGTTGAGGTTGGAGTCGATGTTGAGGTTGGAGTCGATGTTGAGGTTGAGGTTGGAGTCGATGTTGAAGTTGGAGTCGATGTTGAGGTAGGAGCTGATGTTAAGGATGAAGTTGATATATACTCTTGTTTCATTCTCTTATAAGGCACGGGTTCGGTAACTTTCATTGTTTTTAAGGCTTCTTTGAGTTGCTGTTGTGGTAACATTGGAGGCATTCGCAACTCATACCAATTCTAATCAATAAAGTTATTTAAATATTATATAACTTATTAAATGTCGCAGCAATAGTGGTTTTATTGATACATAAATCTTAAATTATATGTAAATTTACAACTTATGTACAATACTTATATGTAGTCCAGAGATAGCAAAATGAGAGCCGGGATAGGAGTAAAGCCGGCATCTTCTACTCAGTTCGGGAAAATGTTTAGACTCCCCTCCCCTCAGATAGAGAGCCCTCAGACAATCAAAACATTCAACTCCTCTGTGCTTTTAGAATGTATTTTTGAAAATCAAATCCTTCGAGGATTGAATAGTTTTAATTGTTGTTCTTATTAAATAATGTGTAAACAAATGCTTCGTGAGGTTCATTGGGTCGAGTCTTTTGCTTATATAATAATAATTTATAGTCTTTCAGTTTACTTATGAAAGATTACATTTTTTGATTGAGTCGCTCTTCAAAAAAATGTTAACTTTTATACGACCTTTGATTCCACCCGTTATTAAAAGGAAAAAAGTTGTGAAACGGTTTTAGTTTAATAATTAAATGCAATGTGAAAACTTTGCATCACTTGTTTTTATGGACACCTTTACTAAACTGGAGCGCAACCATACCCTACGCAACCATACCCTACCCCTCAAGTGAGACGTGATTCTCATTTGTAAACTATATGAGCGTTGAAGTGATAATGAGATGAAATATGGAAACATGTCTTACATCTTCGACGTTCTCAGGTGTGGAAACGTTAAAACCGGGATATTCTATTAATGAGTCCTTATTATACTGTTGTTCATTCGCGCCTCCAATCTCTCCGTCTTCGCAGTGGTTGTTGTCATTGGCGTCGAGATTGTCGTCAAAGAGAGTTAAAGTGTTGATCTGCGCGTCTTTGAGCCAACCCGGAGGATAGCCTAACACTCGCATTCTGTATATCCAATCCGGAAGACTATTCACATCAATGTTTAACGCATTTCGCAATTGTTCACTGAATTCAACAATAATTCATTAATTGTTGTGATTTATGTGAAAATCACATCATTATTGACTGTCAAATGAATTCAAACCTAATAATTCCTGCTTTCAATTTCGAATTCTCTTCAAAATAACGTCTTCTTTAAAGTGAGACAAATATTACAAACAATGCATTACTTTTACAAAATGTAAATCCTATTCATTTGATGACTTACTTCGACATATTTTCAGGTCAATCAAACGCAATATTTGTTTATCTCCAATATATTGATATTTTTATATCAATATAAATATTAATTGAAATCTAATTGTTTACAAATACAGAATTCTTACAGTTAAGTCATTTACTATTGAATGAAAACAAACTGACATTAAACTTATTTACAAATATTGATAATGCAGTACGTCTTGCCTGAGCGCCATATAATTACTCCCCCTCTAAATAAAGTTATATAAGCTTAGGCTAAGGCTCTCAAAATTAAAGCGATCCTCAGGCTCGACTCGAGTGATCTTTACGAGCTTCAGGCTCTAGCCTAGCGGAAATTTAAGCCTTAGGCTCGAGGCTCATCATTAATCAAAATATTGCTGCAATTAAGTTCCTATAGTTTCGCTTGCATTTGGACTCCAATCACCTCATAATACCGTTACGTGTTTTGTGAATATAACTTATATATAAAATAGTGTTAATAAAGGGAATTTAGTAGAAAATTGTAACAATTGAATAATATTTGAGTTTATCAATTAATGATTTAATCAATTAATTGATTATTTGTTTAATTATTTGTTTCATATTTTTAAATGAAATATTAATTGAATGTCTATTAACTTAAAAAATAAAAGTCTATTTATTGAATCGTTAGATAACAAATGCATTTGAGTAATGCCTTAATAATCCCTAATATTTGCCAACATTTTAGTTCACATTTTAGGTATTGTGACATTCATTCCGACGCTTTTAAGTTTATGTTATTAGAAAACAATAACATTTAAACTATTTTTAATTGTATTGATTCCTATTCAAAGTGAGTATAATTAATATTATTACTAATAACTAATACTTATAATTATTGTAATATTGCTATTACTCTATATTAATATTGTATTGCCTATGAATGTAGTAATGACTCCAATGTGAGGAACACGTGTTTCACATATCCTATAAGTTTATTAATATTAAGTTAAAGTCATTCATAAAAATAATTCATTAATTTATTTATCAATATTTATATTAAAATATATTGTAATTGTTATTAAATCAATGATTATCTCATTTTATTATTTAAATTGT
The DNA here is from genome assembly GCA_033995675.1 of Nothrus silvestris. Taxonomy (NCBI): domain Eukaryota; kingdom Metazoa; phylum Arthropoda; class Arachnida; order Sarcoptiformes; family Nothridae; genus Nothrus; species Nothrus silvestris. Next base: position 4,507 of record JAUJYU010000384.1, read on the forward strand.
GAACAATTATATGAAGAATGAGTGGAAAGTTTTTCAAGCATTTGTCGGACACTGAGAGCGAGTCTTCAGAATCAGAAGAAGATGTGATTCAACAGAAACCGACCACAACGACAGCGTATGTGATATTTGCTTAACTTTTGTATTAATGTATAGTTTAATAGTTATCTAATATAATGATATGATATAATGACATATGAATGATGAGGTGCAGTATTAATAAATGGATGTATTTGTCAAATATGTAGCGCCTATTCATTCAGCGATGAAGAAGAAGAGGCCAAACGTGTGGTTCGAACGGCACGAGAGAAACGCTATGAAGAATTGCATTCTATTATTAAACAAATCAGAAATCATAAGAAAATTAAAGACATTTCAAAAATGTTGACCGGATTTGAAAACCTGTCGAAAGCGTTCATTAAAGCGCGTAATGTTATCGACAAAGAAGAGAGCGGAACGACTCCTAAGTTTTACGTAAAATGCTTAGTAGAGTTGGAAGACTTCGTGAATGAGGTTTGGGAGGACAGAGACGGACGAAAGAATATGAGCAAAAACAACTCCAAGTCTTTGGCCACTTTGCGGCAGAAGTTACGCAAATATAATAAAGACTTCGAGTCAGACATCACTGGATATCGAGAAAACCCAGACGTTTATGACGAAGAAAAAGACGAGGAACTCAACTCTGAAGATGAAGACGAGAGTTCTGAAAGTGATGTCGGCTTCGTTTCAAACCGTACTAATAGGTCGGCGTCAAAGACAGAAGAAGACGATTTGGGCGACGGATTCGAATCAATTGTCAAAAAGAAAAGTGAGGCCAGCGATCCGTTGAAATCAAAGTTCCTTAAGGGGGGACAGAGTGATGATGAAGAGTCAGACGACGAGAGTGATTGGCCGTCAAGTAGTGAAGAGAGCTCTTCTTCAAGTGATGACGAGAAATATGGAGACAATTTGGCCGCAAAGTTCTTGAAGAAGGAAACGGACGGAAAGGAAAGCAAAAAGAGAGAGAAAAAAGTCAAAGAACCCAAAACTAGTAGAAAGAAAGACGAGGATCAGGACAGGGATGAGGGCGAGTGGGAGAAAGTCAAGGGAGGCGTCGCTTCCCTCGAAAAGCCCAAAATGTTCGCCAAAGACGCAGAAATCAATCATCAGGTGATGGTTAAGAAGTTGGTGGAAGTGCTGGCGATGAGAGGCAAGAAACGCATCGATCGGAGCGATCAAATCGAAATGCTTACGGAATTGTATTCAATATCACAACAACACAACTTAGGGCCTGCTCTTGAAGTGAAGATCTTCTTTGGAATCATATCTTCCATCTATGACTACAATTCCAACATTACTTCGTGTATGAAATATGAAATGTGGGAGAAATGTTTGGATACAGCGGAACAAGTGATCGATATTCTCGTCAAAAACCCCGATATCTCTATTGGAGAGAACATCGCAGAAGAGTCGGAAATATTCGTGTCGTCTCCTTATAGAGTTCACGGATGTGTTCTTACTATTGTCGAGCGAATGGATGAAGAGTTCACGAAAATGCTTCAGGGATGTGATGCTCACTCACCCGAATATATTGAACGACTTAAGGATGAGACGCGTGTTTACGCTATTATTGAGAGACTTCAGGATTATTTGGAAACTAATGGAAGGGGAAATGCGAGTGAACTTTGCAGAGTATATATCCTTCGAATCGATCACATCTATTATAAGTTCGATCCAAACGTTTTCAAGAAAAAGGAAAGACTCAAAAGAGAGAGCGAAAAGTTGGACAATGAAACCAATGGAGACTTTCAGAATGTGGAAATCGTTATTGAAGATGAAAACGGAGTAGCTCTTAATAAAACAGATGAAATACCTTTAATTACAAGTATGGATATAATGGATCAGCTTTGCAAATACATCTATTCAAGAGATGTAACCGATAGGATCAGAACTCAAGCTATACTTTGCCATATATACCATCACGCGCTGCACGACAATTGGTTCGAAGCACGAGATCTCATGTTAATGTCGTATTTGCAGCACAACATCAATAAATCAGACATTCCGTTGCAAATCATGTATAACAGAGCTTTAGTTCAGTTGGGATTATGTGCTTTCAGACACGGAACCATTCGAGACGCGCACACGGCTCTGCTCGATATTCAAATACAAGGCAGAGCTAAAGAACTTCTGGCCCAAGGTATTCACCATAGATTTTACCCCTATTGTAATTATATATTAATTACTTTTATATTAAGGACTACTTCCGCGTCAAAACGAAAGAACTCCAGAACAAGAAAAGTTGGAAAAACGACGTCAGATTCCGTTTCATAAACACATCAATTTAGAACTTTTGGAATGTGTTTATCTCGTGTCTGCTATGCTTTTAGAAATACCTGACGTCGCCTCTAATGAGTTCAGTATAAGAAAAAAGATGATCAGTCGCTCGTTCTATAATCAGCTGAGAAAGAATGAAGAGCAGCCTTTGGTGGGTTTGCCTGAATCGATGCGCGAACACGTGGTCGCGGCCTCGAAGGCCATGAGAATCGGCAATTGGAAGCAATGCAGTGAATACATCATTAATGATAAAATGAACTCAAAAGTCTGGAATCTTTTCTATCAATCGGACAAAGTTAGAGATATGTTAGCGCAGAAAATTCGTGAGGAGTCGCTCAGAGCCTATCTCTTCACTTATAGCAATGTTTACGATTCCATTTCAATGCAAATTCTCGCAGAAATGTTTAATTTGGAAAAAGCGACGGTTCATAGCATTATCAGTAAAATGATTATTAACGAAGAACTCATGGCATCACTCGACGAGCCAACACAGACGGCTGTTATGCATCGAACAGAGCCGTCGAGGATTCAGGGGTTGTCTCTTCAATTGGCCGATAAAATAAATACATTGGTTGAGCAAAACGAGCGCTTATGGGAACTCAAACAGGCGCCCATCGGCTCCTTTACCAATACGGGCAGATTGGGCTTTATTGGCAATTCTGACCGACAGAACTATAGGGATTACAACCAGAATAGACAGGAAAGAGGCAATTATCAGGACCGCAACCAATACAGGGAACACAGAAGAGGCTCTCAAAGACATCATCACCACCAAAGACAAGATCGCTCCAATTGAGCTCTTTCTCGACTATCAATTGTTTACCAATAGTTAATTATTCTAATAACAGATTAATCTTTGAATCTATAATAAAATTTAATTAAATCAAAGTTCTTACAAATTCTTTATTCAATAATTAGTCGGCTTTTACAATGTTTGCTGTTTTTTAATAATTTGATTTAATATTTAACTCAAAACTTCAACTTATGCGGAAACATACGATTCCTTAGTTGGAAATAAGAGCCCAAATATGCCAACAATAACTTCTTTTGTCCGTCTTTACGAATCACATCAATCAGTTGCTTATCGACGAGGATCTGATCTTTCTTTCGCTGTTCATCTGGTTTATAGCCCTCAGTCTTGGTGTCGAAGATGTCTCCGCCGTCGCCTTTCTTGCCTTTTGGCGACCGATCTTTTTTGACTTTAAAGTAGTTGTCATTTATGTTATCCGGGATTTGGAGTCCAGAAATGTCGAGTCTCGTGCTCGTCACGATAACGTACTGCTGATGCATACGTCGCAGTGGACACGCGTTGATCTTGAAGGGACCCGAGACTAATAGCAGACCACTTGACAACTGCTTTAGGAATACCACTCGTTTTCCTCTATGACGTCCGGCGAGGATTATTAGGACAGAGCCCGGGACCAGACCTGTCACGACAGAGGACAACAATCAAACAATTGTGGACTGAGACAGCATTTGACAATACCTGCTTTGAGAGTCCTTTTATGCATTTTATACGTGATGTGACCACTCCTTCGTTTGCGTGGTTTGTCTTCTGTTGGATAAAAGCGTTTCCCCTTTTTGACCAACACTTTCCGCTTTTTGCCATTCTTTTCGCCCGCAATCTTCTTCACCACAAACTTTGGCTTCTTTTTGATCAGCGAATCAGCCGAAACATTCTTCTTCGCAGCGGTTCTCTTGATTTTAGCCCAAAGCGGACGAAGGCTTCGATGAGTTACCAATTTCTTGACACTTTTGGGCAACACTTTCTTCGTTGACTTCTTTGCTGAAGTCGAAGACGGATTGGCTTTTGCTTTAGATTTCGTGACAACCTTTCCATCAATTAATTAATGTATAAATAAATTGTATTATCATTTCATATAATTGTTATTTAGTGTTAAATAAATATTAAAATAACTTTAAAACAAAACAAAACCCAATGCAATACAACTTAAAGTAATATTAATTAATAATTCATTTACGAATCAATTCTTATTTAAATTAAAGTTAACTTAAATTATGTAAAAATAATCTCAAAATTAAATATAAGTAAAGATAAAAATGAACTAAAATTAGTAATAATTAATAAATTATAAAATAAAAACGTGTAAAACATACCATTTTTGTTGAAAATCACATCGAAAGGAAAGGGAAATGTAGTGTAAAATACATTGAATAAAATGTTATGAATATTATTGCCAACAAATGGTGACATCTTTTGAATGACTTCATATTTGCTAAAAGTTTAATAAACAATAATATCGATTGTGTTTAACAGATGTTCAATAATAACAAAGTTTTGTCAACATTTGTTACAAATCTATTATTAATAATATTTCTTTATTTCTATTCAATTATTATTGTCTTAAAAGCGAAGAAATGATTAAAATAAAGGCTTTGAACGAAAGCGAAGAATCGTCTTCTGAAGAGTTGACCGAAACATGTCTTATGACAAGAGAAGCACAAGAAGAAGGTTTACATCAATTATATTCGTCAGCACTGAAGACACTCTCTTCAGGTGACGAAGAATTGGCGAAACAAATGTTACTTAAATTAAACGATAGTTTGAACACAAAATCAATTAAACAAAAAGCAAAAGAAGAGTCATTTGTGAATCGTTTACGATATTTAACTCTAAAAAATTTAGGATTAATTACAAATGAATTGAATTACTTTTTGGACGCATTAGAGTTGGACTCTTCGGATGTGTCGCTTTGGATCAAAACAGGCCAAAGAGCAGCCGTTGCTCTCAATTTTCAATTGTCTCGAAATTGTTACGAAACGGCCTATCATTTGAGTCCTTATAATTGGATAACAATCGACCGACTCATTGACACTTATTTTGTTTTACATGATTTGTTCAGTTGTTATCAGATCTGTTGCATAGCTCTCGACAGAGACCACAGCTATCGAAAAGCCATTCTTGTCTTCAATGAATGTCTGCGATTACATCCGCCTATTCTTAAAGATTTAGATGAAAAGTACAAACAATTTATTGATAATAATTATAATGAAGAAGAGTTCGTCACAATTATAGGTATAGTTTAAAAATTATAAAATATTAATTAATATAATATTAAATGTAAACTTATTTTTCATAATTGAATTCATAATGAATTTGAAGGAAATTTGAGACAATTAAAGGCCAAAAGACATCAATACTTCGAAGACGAGCGCACTAAACAAGAAACAAAAAGACCCAAATTAAGTCTCATTTTAGACAATAGGTCTAATTTGACATTCGCTTCGATTGGATTAAAATTGAAGAATTTGTTGGATCGGATCAAAAAGAATAACATATTTCCTTCGACTCCAATTGAAATCAGTTTCGATTCCGGATATTCATCACAAACCGACAGCGGAGGTAACGAAAGCGGAAGCGCCAACACTAGCGCTGATGAAAGCACTACTGCTATGGCTGTCGAACGCATTCAGAAAGAAAAAGATAATCCCAAAGAGTTTAAGCGATCAAATAGTCTGAGAAATAGCACTTCAAACTCATTTCCCACGGAATTCATTGATAAAAGACGTTCGAGTCGTGTGAAAAATATTCTCAATAAAAGTCGAGATATTGACGAACGAAATGTTTCCGAAAGTATATTAGAATTATTACCCGAATCTATAAAGAGTGCTCTCAAAGAAGACATCACAACAACAAAGACTGAAGAAGAGGTTCGAGATTGTGGTCAGAAATGTGTTAATCCGTGTGAAACGTCTGAAATGGATATAATTAACGCATTTATTGAAAAAATTAAATCAATTAAAAGCTCGAGAAAATGCATAAGAATTGATGATTTGATTGAAACTTATTTGTGTGAACTGAGTTTGTGTAAGAATCTTATGATTCCTTCAGTGTTTACAGAACTTTACGCTATTTATAGAGAAAGTAATGAACTTCCCTGCGGACCATTGGCTGTCATCGGAAGAGATGTCCAGTTGGAACACATTTGGCTCTGTTTGACAGCAAATGAGCTTAAATTTAATAGAAATGAAGCCCTATTCTTGACACAAATGATGGTTCCCTTAGAGTTTGTGCTCAATAAAGACAAATATACTGAATATGTTGTTAGACTTTCAATGATTAGAGGAATCAAAGAAAACAATAATGACTTTTTAAATTATGCGTTGGAAATATTGTCTAACCATGAGTTTGAAGTTGTGGCTACTAATAAAGTAGTGATAAAATATTCAGCCATTAAATCAATACTTGAATCTCAATCCCAAGAAAGTATGACTCAAATGATGGATGAAAAGAATTTCGAGGAATTAATAACAATTTTGAAGTCAAAACCAGAATCGGAATTAAAAAGCGATGAAATAAAACTTTTAAGTAATGCAATCATAAACTCACAGAAATGGCAAATAGGAATCGATATTTTCGGTACAAGAAATGAGTTGAACAACGAGTGTTTGAGTACAATCAGGAAATGTCTCGAAACTGGAAAGAGAGCCCGACTTTCACATCAATTGGCTGTCAAACTTGTCAAATTAGCCGCAGAAGGATATTCAGTGCTGCCATGGATTTGCCTCTATTGGGGAATCATTGCTGAAGGAAGTACTGTGAATAACTCCAAGTCTTCATGTATTATAAAATTCCTCAAATTGGGTCATCATTATTTGGGTAAAAGAGGAACCTGTACTTCACATAACGGAGAGTTCTTATTATTGGCGTTACAGCACTTCATTGAATTTGACGTCGAAGACGAGATTCTCAGATGCTTTACCTGTCTCTATAACTTTCCCATTAGAAAAGTTGCCAATTCTCAGTCATTAGCCTTGTCTAGTATTCACACTTCGCCTAATATTAAACTAAAATGGGAACAATGCGAAGCACTTTATCATTATTTCGCACCCGAAGAGCTACCAGAATATGATAGTCTTATCCGACAAACTGGAATAACACAAGACATTGAAGCACTTCTTTTAAGAATTGTGGAATTAGTTCCCGAACAGTTACAGCCATCTAAACATTCGGAGCCAATCTTGCGGTATATCGAAAAGGGGGAAGAAATACCAGTTAATATCGGGGCTGAGACTTCACATATAACTGAAACACTTTATTATTTATTGGCTGACTATTACTTCAAAAATAGAGAGTTCAAGTAATTATAAATTACAATAAACTAATTGATTATCAATTTTTTGTTATTAATTTTAATCAAATAGGAAAGCGCGTCAATACTATATTCTGGACCTAAGTTTAACTCCAACTCGATTTGATTCATGGGCTGGATCTGCACTATCAAGAAGTTATCAATTGGATCAGCAATTAATTTCTGTAAGTGTTTAGTTTATAATTTATGATAATATATATTAATTTTTATAATAATGAACTGAAGGGCGAAAACATCGACACCCAGTTTTATAAGCAAACTTACGCAACCTTAAGATGTTTCGAAAGAGCTCTTAAATTAGAAGCGAGTAATACCAAAATGTGGATAGAATACGGACACTTCGTTTACAACATTTCAAGCAATGCTTCGCGTATTCGAAAGACTTCATTGTTTTTAACACAAACAGAATTCAAAATAGAGAGCGAAGATATGATCAAAATTGCTAGAAATTGCTTCGAATGCGCAAACAATACAGAATCAACAGACGAGGTATGGCTTCCCTATTATATGTTGGGAAAGGTTATGGAAAAAAGTAGTGGCGGTTTATTAATAGCTTTGAAGTATTACGAATGGGCTGAGCTTTGCCTCTATGTTGACGGAACCTCATATCCCAAAAAAATCCAATATCACAATCCGCCCTATTTGGCAGTGGAAGCGCTTGAAATCCATTACCGCATACACGCGGCAACTCTTAAATTCTTGACTCTCAATAAAAAAGTTTCGACAAGAGTTTTAAAGAAAATTAAGATCCATTTGATTCGTGCCCTCAGATCTCCTTTCACTAAACAACTGACTCCATCTTCAGCCACTTCTGCAGCGCCTGTCGATCACGACTACGCGACTGCGGGCGCCACATCTTCGTCTTCCAATTCATTCAACAAAATGAATGATACTATTTCTGAATTAATGACTGATTTATTAGATTCAGTGGTCGATAGGGAACAAAAAATTGATTCCAATCAGTTGAGAGAAGAATTAGTCACTTTGTGTTTGAATGCTATGAAAAGATGTATTAATAGATATCCCGCTCATTATAAATCAATATATCGTTTGGCACATCATTACCACAATATTAAAGATAATTTTACTGCAAAACAACTACTTCTTGGATCGGTTTCTAATAACAATTGTAATAAAAGTATAGTTCAGTCAATGGAATTAGAGACGAATGAAGTAAATGTTAGTCAAGAAAATGCTAAACAGATTCCCGGCTTATTCGGTGAGAGAAAGACTAATAACTTATTTAATGGCATTTGGAGAATACCAATCGATGATATCGATAGACCCGGAAGTTTTAATGCGCATATGTTTAGATCAACTTTCCTTTTGATAAGAGTTTGCACTTTTACTGATGATTACCAAACCTTATGTACAATCGCTCAACAATTGAGCCGAACTCCTGATGTCGGAAAACGATACCTAAGAGATTCAGATAGAAAAATATTGTCTAAACTGGCTTTTGATAGTTGTATTTTATTACTTAAATCTCATTTAGAAGCGCCGCCACTTCTCATGAGAGATAAAATAGTTAACGACGTTCAGAGAATTGCCGACCGATTCATAAAAGCAAATATTTTCGTCAATGAAACCAATGCTCTCTTAAGAGACAACTTTCAGTTAACTCGAAAATGAACAATTAGTATATCAATTAAACTATTTTAACGAATCATTATTTATTCATTTAATTTTGTAAATAATTTCAAACAATAATCATATATTATTTTTGTATTACAAATGTTTATACGTAAATGTCATTAAAATTTATTAAAAATTGCATCAAATTTTCTTCAATTTGTGTCAAATTTAATCATAAATAGAATTTTGCATGAGTTGAATCACAAGTCTGCGAACTTCAAATAATTTGTGGACTTCTTTTTCAGAGCCCCTAATAATCATAGTCTTGTAGTTGTTTTCAAAGCTGGG
>JAUJYU010000385.1:0-13849 GCA_033995675.1 Nothrus silvestris
TATACCTAAATGTACACCTACAGTGTGTACCTAAAATGTATACCTAAATGTACACCTACAGTGTGTACCTAAAATGTATACCTAAATGTACACCTACAGTGTGTACCTAAAATGTTTAACCGTCGGACAGACTTTTCATGACTTATACATTGACGATATTTGGCAACAATAATCAAATCTCGAAATTATAATATATAGTGGATTTACTCACTTTGAATATAAAAAAATGTGTTTTTTCATGTCCTTTCTTATTCAAAGTGGTCTTTCCCTGTTCTTCGTGCCATTTTTCCCAAAAAGCGATAGCGTCTCCCACTTTCTCTTCTGGTTGTAAAGCCTGTTCATTATTAGTGCCCAACAATTGATACAATGCATATCCCGGAGCGTTTTGGCGCAAATCTATTTTGATCTGAATTTGTTCGATAACTTCCGAAATGACAGCGCAGGCGTCGAATTCGACCGCTTGGAACTGTCCGTCGAGAAAATGGATTCGCGCATAAATACGACGGCAATTAATAGTACTCATGATCTCTGATCTCGAAGGCGCTAACTTTCGGCCTCTGGTCTCAAGAGTTCCCTGAAGATTGCGTAGAGTGAAATGAGAGAACTGTCCCTCTTCTGTCACTTCATCCAAAGCACATCTTCGCAGATGAGAGTGTAAGTAACCGAGAATACGCCGATCACTCGGATATGTAATACTGCAGGCGAGTGCCAATAGTTGCCAATGCCTTATATTGACTCTGCTATTAGGGTCGGGATGATCTGTGGTCTGCTTTATTAATTGTAAGAAAAATTCATTTCGCAATATATCCGCGTCTTTTCGTAAACACTTATCCAAAATACTTTGGGCTAATCTTATTTGATCCCTTTGTGTCGCGCGCGGCCACTCTTTCTCATCCAATGCATTCTCTTCATTCTCAGGAATATTAAGACCTGAATAAGCGAGTATTGAATTGAAATTATTGACTGCAGTCGTTTCCAATTCAGAATCTGAAATTACAAGAATGCTGTTCTGCATTGGGCTCTTAGTGTAGGCCCAGAATGAATGCGGGAAATGGCGAAAGAATCCTTCTTCGAATTCACTGCCATATTCTTGTCTTAATTTATCCAAACGAACTCTATTAAGTCTTCTCAAAGTATTTCGAATTAGACCTAAGTTTTCTTCGGCTGGTTTTCTCATAATATTGCTATCAATTAAGACTCGCCTACAGTTGACGACGTCGTGATGTAATTTCATCCTATCTTCTAATGTCATTTTAAGTAATCGCCTTTTATTAGGTTCACCATTGGTTGTATTGTTAGCGTTGGCAGCATTTGTTTGTCTCATCCAATTTGAATGATTGGGTGAATAACTGGCCACCAATGAAGCGATTTCCTCCTTTTGGTTGGTCTCGAATGTAAAGCATTTATGCGAATCCGTCAATGTTTTCACTAATTTAATAGACAGGAAATTTTCAGTGGGAAATACTGTAAGAGATTCGATATCACAATAACGATAAGCATTAAGTATAGATTTGTCCGCAGGGTTTGTAATCAATATTCCGTCTGCGTTTATCCCCAGAACCAGATTATGGCCATAAGAGAGATAACCCTTGTAAGTGACTGCAAATAATGTGGTGCCATAAAGTGGGTATTGCATCACAACTGATAAGTACCAAACTTTTGCGATTAAGTCAGCTTTTCCTTTGCCATACATTTTGTGGGCTTCAGCTATTTTGAGAGCCCATTCCATATTACTATAACCTACTGCTCGCCTAATGCGATAACATATATAATTCTCAACGTCTTCATAGCTTTCAATCCTTCCGTCAACATATTCTCCAAGAGAGACCTGTGCCTGAAGTCCTGCCAATTGTAATGCTATTCTTTCGCTAACAGGAAATTCATCTCTTTTGACGACACAATGAGCCGCTTGAGCATAAAGTAAGTTAACTTCGACCGGATCGTGAGGTATTTCACACGTATTCCTAAATAAGCGCTTCTTAAACACGAATTTGCAATCGCCTGCGCCTAATGTCTGGTTAGAGCCTTGTTTGGAAAGAGTTGAGTGTTTGTTCGCATAAGTGCTATTTCTTTGAAACATTTCCCAATTAGTAATGATGTCCGCGAGATAGTCATGTCCTTTAATAACTCTTTCATAATCAGGTGTTAGTTCATAAAGAGCCCAACCATCTAAACATCTGAGACCTATTTTATTTGAAAGGCACAGCATGGCGTCATTTGCAGTGTCACAGGGATGGATGTCTATGGCTTTAGTCCTTCCGTCCAAGAAATAGAAGCGACAAACGAGACTACTTAGAGTTTTGACTGCATTGACTTCTAGTGAAGAGGGAGGCATTCGCCTGATATGGGCTTTAGGAGAGTGCAAATTGTCTAAACAGAATTGAGCATAACATGATATCGCAGCGTCTTTTCGCAAATGTTTTCGCAAATAACTGTAGAAGTACTTCGCGAATGGTTTACTCGGTTGAAAAGCAGCTGTAGTCAGGCCTAACATCATCCAAACGCGTATTGTCTCATCTCGTGATGGATTTTGATTCGACTGACGAACTAATTGTACAAAAATCTCATCGCGTAGTTCTTCGCGTTCTATTCCGTGACCTATTATTGTCTGAATGAGTCGAACTTCTGCTTCTGGTTTGATGTCTGACTGAATGTATTTACAAAGCTCTTTAAATATAGCGCAAGCGATCACCACATTTTCGGGATCGTGTAAATGCACGTGCGATGTGGGGATTGCATTCGATGGCGTCCATACTATCATTTCGTTTTTAGGCAGAAAGTCTTCACCGCTTCTTCTTTTTCGAGTTAGAGTTCGAATAACTCCTCCGCCAAACTCTTTCGAGTGATTATTAAAAAACTTTTCTGCGAACTCAAGCAAGTCATACATTCTTAATTCAACCGCCAATTTCTCATTTTGAGATTGAGTTGACATTTGTTGTTTTGATTGATTGTTTTCAGTTTGTGTTTGACTTTGCATTTGCATAATTTTGCTTTCAAGCCATTGACTTCTTCGTTGTTCACTTTCACTATCGATGTGTCCATTCATTAATGACTTCTTATTATTGTTAATATTATTTGTATTATTATTATTAATATTGTTTTGTAGACTGAAATTTCCGTCTTCTTCTTGAAATTCAAAGGAATAGCTTCGTTCTGCGGACTGAAGAGGTGTATACAATGGCGACCGATCTGTATCTGCTTCGGTAACTAAACTTTCCGCTTCTCGTATTGGTATTGCAACGGGAGAGGGAAGGGGTGAGGGGGAGATGTTGTCCGACATTATAGGAGAATCTTCTATTGGCGGTAAAGGACTTGGAGATGTGTCGCTTCTAATTGGAATTTCTGGCACCTGTTGGTTCAGTTCATTCATCTCCGTTTCAGTTCTTTGAATTAAGTCATCGAACTGTTGGCTAATGTCTTCGATTAAATCTTCAGATTTATTCTCTTGAATTTCCGTTAGAAATGAGAACATCTGATCCAAATCAGCATAAGAGGTGCTTCCATTCGAATTAGTTATGGCTTCATTTGATGCGATGTTCGCGCGTTGTAATAATCCATTTTGTTCTATAAGACGTGCTATTGTTTGCACTTCTTTTTGTGCTAATCTATAAGGAAATGAATAAATCTTTAGATTCAATTCGCATAGAATTTGATAAAATTTATAAAGTTTTGATTCATGCATACATTGAATACTAGTCTAAATTCTAGAAGATTTGAAACTAAATTTTTATTGTCTAAAATTGTTGAAAACTAAGCATAAAAGCCATTCATACCCATATCGTTGTTCCAAAATCGCACTAAAGTATAGCGTGAAATAAAGTAAACATTTATTCTCTTAAGGTTAGACATTATTTAAAGCAAAATATGATTAGTTTAGTAAAAGTAATTATAAGATTATGAGTAATTAATTCAAATAAATATTTTGATAAAATAATATAAAAATGAAGATAACAGTTAAGACAATTCGTCAATCAGTTAATAGACAATAAGCGCAACTTCAATGCTCTTCAATTACATTCTTTGCACTTAAAAGAAATAAAGCTAATCAAAACACATCATTGTTGAAAACTTGGCAAAGGAATAATTTTTAAATTTTCATTTATCACATAGACTTTGAATGTGAGCAAAAATATATTTATAATTATTTATAAAAACGGTTCACTTACAGAAGTGATTCATTCACCGCTTCTGAAGGCATGATTTTATTTGGACTTTCTATCGTTTGATCGTTGTTTTCGTGTTGTATTTGAGCCAATTTTCTTTGTTCTTCGAGAAGTCTTCGTTCGCATTCTTCTTGTTCTTTGCGTCTCATGTCTTCCTCCACTTTCCTCATCTGTTTGAGAGCTGCGGCCACTTCTCGAGCAAACATTCCTCTGACAAATGCTTGTAAAGTAATGGCCGCTCTTCTCATTCTAAGATATCTCAACCTTTCTCTGTGTCCTCTGAAATGTAATTGAATAAAAACAGCACAGCTTTTCATTCTGAGAAACTCCTTTCTTCTGATAAATCCTTTAATGCGCTTTTGAATAATGACAGCCATTCGATTACAAAGTGTTTTGCGTTCCTCTTCTAGTGGTTCATGAGCTGTACTGCGAAGAAAGACTTTATTTTTGCCGATTTGCCACTCAGTTTTAGGCATATTTAGTATTTGTAATATTTTTGTGGCCGCTTCTGATTGATTGTTTGGAAGTCTTATCATTTTTAAGACCAAACAACGATATCGAACTACAAATTGACTGATAGGGAAATGTATGGGAAATCCTTCACGTCTAATGCGAATGATGTCAAGCATTCCCAGATATTGAAGTTGAGTTTCAACTTGTTTATCGTCATAAAAATTGGCGGCTTTTACCATATTTGGTTTAATACATCGCACATACCATGGATTAGTTGAATGCAACAAATCGACGAGTGCTGTCAATTGAAAACGGAACGCATCACCAACTGTTGGTCTGCCTTTACTTGTTTTAGTTGTTGTGTCAGATCTGTTAATTGTGGCGTAAGTGGTATTCGCAACACGACTTGCAGTAACACTTAATAAATCCTATTTAACATCAATTATAAAAGTTATTCATTGTATTTAAATTTTACATTTCATGCAATAATAATAAGTAAAATGATTACTTCAGCTGTCATTTGGTAACTCCAATACCACTAATGATTGCAAAAAATGAAATTATAAGCATTTTATGAGAGATATGATATGATATGATATAGTGATAAGCATTGAATAAAGTTAAGCAAAACGTGTTTATTCAACAAAACGTTAATGAGGTTTACCTGGAATTTGACGAGATCTTTGACAAAAACATTGGAAGAGTCGTGCATCAAATCAAACAACTGGTCCTGTTGTACATCTTTGTTCTTTTCGAGAAAACCAGTTATATTATAGACAACATCTCCCGCGTAATGCTTAATACCGAACTCCTTTTCCCATCTTCTCCTATCGTCGCCACGAATGTAATTGATATGAGATTCGAATTCTGAATGCAATTTATTTACATATGTAGTGTCTGTGCCTTTAGGAATACGGCATTCTTCTGTCAATAATCTGAGTATACATTTTGGAGGCTTTTCTAACAATTCAAGACATGGAGTATTATCCGTAAAGTTGATGTGAGAAAAAGAGATGCCTTCCTGTCTATACTGTAATCAAACAACAAAATGTATTCATTCAAACATTTGTAATATTTATATTCTTACAATTTCTTGTTCTAAAGCGAAGACATAATGATTGAAAAATCGCTGCAACTTTTCATTTGCATAATTGATACACAACTGTTCAAAACTGTTGACATCAAAATTTTCGAAACCGAATATATCGAGAACACCCAGAAACCTATCACTATCTTGTCCTGGATTTGTACACGTATTGATGTAACTCACGATCCATGCGAAGCTTCGAGAATAGAGAGCTTTAGCCATCGCGTGTCGGTTTTCTCGCGCTTCGTGTAATTTGAAGGGAATATCAGTGACAGTTCCGCGAACATTGATTTGTCTTTGAAGCGTTGCGAGCGTTAACTTATAGGCGTCCAGTCCTAACAGCGTAGCAACAGTTGCGATCACAATCTCATCTTCAGGACTCAATTTACAACGTTCTCCATCTAAATGATCTTCAAATTGAAGATTTCCTAACCATAATATTGCACTCAAAACAGAGAAGATTCCGTCACACATTTCTGGCGGAATATTAAGTACAGACATTGCAAGACGTAAAGAGTCAAACATAGCCGCGTCATCCACGCCATCGATCTTATAACAACCGCTTTGTCTAAGGTATGCATAACTTTCAATGGACTCTATTAGAAATTGGTTCCTAATCTCTGGGTTGTATTGAGCGCTAGAGACTAATTGATAGAATACATGATAATTACGTTCACCAAAGGATTGAAAAGTGATTCTCGACTGCTCTAATAGATAGTCCTGAATAATGCAACCCTTGATCTGATAGCGCCAATCAAAGCAGACTTGAATAAACTTTCCAAAACGACTAGAATTATCATTGCGTACAGTTTTCGCATTTCCAAACGCTTCCAAAATAGTATTTGCCTCTAATATCTGGTGTTCCATCCATGAGGACTGATTCGATGTAACGGTGCATAAGTACTGAAGAATGAATTTGGTTGACTCTGTTTTTCCAGCACCCGATTCACCAGATATGACACACGCCTGGTTTGCGTTATCAAATTGTAAGTTACTATAAGCTGCCTCTGCGATGGCGTACACATGAGGGTCTTGTTCTGATATCTTTTGTCCATTATATCTGAAAACCCAGTCCTAATTGAATAACAGATCAGATAACAGAATAACAGATCAGATCACATAATTGTTGAATATGTAAAATAAAAGTAACTTTAATTAGCTTACGGTCTCATAAATGTCTAATTCTTTATATGGGTTGACGGCCACCAAAATAGTACCGGTATATGTCTTAAGAGTAATGTAAAAAGAGATCAATTCTTTTAATTTGTTATCTTATATTGTATTTGACGCTTAATTTAATGTAAATTATTTTTCATACTATTGATGAGTTTTTTGTAATAAAGACAAAACAGTATGAAAGACTACTTACATATATTTGTTCTCTATTGTATCGCACTTTGAGATTAGTATTAATGCCTCGTTCATCAATATTACTTATGATAGTCATATCTGGGACCCCATCTTCGGGTCTCCAGCCTGTAAACATACCAATTCATTTCATTAATGTTATAATTCTTTCAGATTCTAACTAGTAATCTATTGAGCAAAAGTTACCACAGAATTCTTGTGTATTCATTCATACAATCATTTAGTTTTAATAGCATTTACTAAAAGATCATAATTTGTATTAACGGGAGAGCAAACATGCATTACTCTCATGTATTACAGGAAAGACCGATCATTTCTTAGTAATACTAAACATAACTGAACGCAGGATGAATATTGACATACATTGCATGATATAGTTGTATAATAGATATATCTCTATATCTATATTAATGAGTATTAGGCTTAAGCACTGCTCTCATTAAATCATCAGAATTTAATTGAGCGGAAAATAGATTGAGACATATGTGTGACATTTGGTGTGACATTTGAGAGTCAATAGAAAAAAGTCTATTACAAGTTATTGACCTGAAGAGAAGGGGCGGTTGCCTTTCTCAAGATTGAGATTCCTTAAGAGCAGATAATAGTATATATATATAGCATTGCCTTATTATCATTGCAAAGCATTCATTGAATTAGGCATTAGGTATGAAACGATAGGTTGAAATAGTTTACCTGTTTGTTGTGCATCCCATCCGTTCATCATATTTGCATAATTAAGAGCATCAGTTCCTAATACAATATTTCACTATTGTTTTGTTTGACGTAAATTTATATTAGTATCAGTATTAGGGAAGAGAGAGATGCGAGTCGTGACTACATCTTTGCTCAACACATATCGACCCAAAGCCAAAGCCTCTCTGAGTCTCTATTTCAATAACACAGTAAAGCATATCCTTCTCTGTTTGAAAGCATTGCCAATCGTTTTCCTATCACTTTATATAGCGATTCACAAACAGTAACGCAACTAAACATCCACTCCTTTTCCTATGACTCATAACTTCATAACATTTCTCCAAACTCTCCAACTGTTCTATTCTTTGTCGATGAAAATGGAGACAACGCTTACCCACTATTATAACACTTGCAACAACTTTATTATTTAGTTAACATTTAGTTTAAAGCTTTCAAATGAATCCTTTTATACACAAAATCAACTATTTCTTGAGTCATCCCTTTTCCGAAATTCTAAGAAAAATTACCAGTTTTTTCAAATTTCAGTCACTTCTGAAATATTCAAAAAATTTGCAAAACTTTTTTTTTAATTATTTTACTGTAAAACCTAAATAAACTATTTATAAAACATTTTATCACTTGAAACACAATTATTGTGACTTAGAATAACACAAAACAATTTAAGTTATAATAAATATCTTATATTTAAAGATTAAAGTCTTTTGTAATAAAGTATTGAATGGGAAGAGAATTTTCTAAAACACAAATAGTAAGCATTCATTCATAAAAATAAAGTCTCACAAGTTATCAATAATTTTAATGTTAACTCATTTTGTTGATAAATTTTATTTATTTAAAACATAATTAATTGATTATAATTTGTAAAAACATTGTATAATAAAGTTTTAAGTCTTAATAATTGATTAGAAGTGAATATAATTAAAAGTATAATTAATTGAATTCAACTGAACTAAACGGTCAATAAATAAGTAGTATTTGTTTTGTAATAGAGATGACACTACTCTCCAAAAGATATGGGTTTTATTATGATTAGAGCCAAAGCACTTCCTTTTCCGACGTCGTGTCTGTCGTGTAATTAAGTTTATGATAAATAGCGAACATTTTTAATTAAATTTACGATTTGTGCAGCATTTTTGGTGAGTTTTAATTGTTTATAATTTTGTTTAATTGTAATAATTATTGCAAATATATGTCAAATGTGTTGAATGTATGAAATATAGAGAGAAGTCAAAAGTCATGTCAAAAGTGAAGACCAGAGACTTGAGAGGAAAGCGAAAGGAAGAGTTAGTCAAACAATTGGATGAACTGAAGCAAGAATTGGCTAACCTTCGCGTCGCGAAAGTGACCGGAGGGACGGCCTCGAAGTTGTCCAAAATCCGAGTGTTCCGCAAATCAATAGCACGCGTCCTAACAGTGATCGGTCAAAACCAGAAGGAAAACTTGCGAAAGCTCTACAAAGGGAAGAAACACAAACCAATCGACTTACGACCCAAACTCACGCGTTCGAAGCGCAGAGAACTCACCACACATGAGAAGACACTCAAAACACGCAAAGAGAGGCGTCGTTTGAGACAATGGCCCCAAAGGAAGTTTGCGCTCAAACAGTAACCGCGATTTCCACTGTATTTTGAATTATTATTAGTTAATAATAAAATTAACCACAAATTGATATCAATTTTGATTATATCTTTTTTTTAATCAACAAACTTTGTCTTTGCCATCACTTCTATTATCTAAAGTTTCACCAATTGTTAGCATTTGGTAAAAGTTGTAGATTTTCAAAAAAGGCTAAGCCATTGCTGTCCTTAATAAATAAGACCTCAATCTGAAGAATATAGTGGTCTCTGTTTGTTATTTATAATCAACTTTAAAGCCTAAACTGTTGAGAAACAGCTCTCATGTCTTTAATGAAAGTAAAGAAACAAATCAATTAAATATAAGTCTTAAGCCAAACAACAGATAATAGTTTTTGTGGCATATCTTTTTTATATGACTTTTGAAGCTATGCTTTTTATTTATGGTTACATTAATAAAGATGAAAACTTATCAAAAGCACCATTAATTAGGACGATATGTATTCATTTGACAGAAATCCATGTCATTGTTTTCATTATTAGTACTCATAATGATGAGCAACTAGACTCAGGCTCCAGACTCACCCTTGAGCCAGGCTCAGGTTCAGGCTTATGACATAAAACTTTAATAATATATTACAGGCTCAGACTCATGGTTTTCGAGCCTATGCTTATCATTAATGATGAGTATATGATAAAGTGGTTTATATCGATTCAAAATATATAACTAAGAAATAAATTTAAGAAATATAAACTTCGAAATTCATTTTAAAAGAAAGCTTTTACGGATGCAATTCTAAGAATTGAATAAGGATTCAAAACTAGAAACTAAATCTTAAATTTTATTTTACTATGTGTTTATGTTTATTGTGTGTTTTATATCAAATGATTTGAAATAACAATTTCTCTGTTGATTCAAAGCTATATAAAAAGTTTAAAAAAAGATTGCAAAAGCTCGCCTTTAAATGACAACAAAGATTTGTTGGTATTGATGCTCTTGATTAGAATTTTTCATTCATTTCTAGATTTTCTTATTTAACATTTTATAGAACATTAAAAATCATAACAAATAACTAAAAAGTGGTAATTGTTTAGAGCGCACTCGACTAAAACACTACAATTAGAGCACTAACCAGGGGCGTATCCAAGGGGTGGTTTTGGGGGTTAGACCCCCCATTATTTTAGGTGCCCAACCATGATCAGCCTTCAGGTTGCGGACACAAAACACATCTAACCCCCCATAGAAATTTTGTGGCTACGCCCCTGGCACTAACCACATAAACCACATTAACCACATAATAGTTAATGCTATTAAATAAACTGTTGAATTGTTGGAAAGTTATTGGAATTACTAATATAGCATTAATGATACAAAAGATTGGAAGTTTACCTCTTCGTTGAGAGTTAGTCTTATTACTAACGGGAACTGAAATCAAATCAAACTGAGACATCTTCATATCAGGATTAATGACTACTTTGCGTGCGGGATTCCAACTATAGATCACGTCTTTCATAGAGTACCCAACTTTTGAACAAAAGATACAAACATAATGACGAACTAAACTGATTTGGAGCAGTGCCGTAGCCAGCTATGGGCCAGGGGGGCCATGGCCCCCCCAGAAATTTTAGCCATTTAAGTGTAGATCTGTGGGAATAAAGCCTAATATAGGCTTATATAGTATAATACAGTAAAATTATGGTTTGGCCCCCTGACCTAAAATCCTAGCTACGGCACTGCTTCTCATTAGTGTTGTATCAGTTCTAGTTTTTTAATTTCTATTCCTATTCTATTCCATGAACTGAAATAACATTAGTTCTTATTAATTGCTATTATAACACTTATTAAGACGTATAAAACAAAGAAAACGTATTTAAGTTGTTTATATTTAGTAATTTTTAAATTAAATGAATCATTAAATTGCTTTATGAAATGTTCTATTACAGTTTCAATCACTTTTGTAGATCTCAATTATTAATATATTCTGAATTTTAGTTACTATTCTATTCCCATTCTATTATCAAAATTTTTAAAAATTTCTATTCTATTCCTATTCTATTCTCAAAATTTTTAAAAATTTCTATTCTATTCCTATTCTTTGAGCCAATTTTAATTTCTATTCTATTCCTATTCTTTGAGCCAATTTTAATTTCTATTCTATTCTATTCCACGGAACTGAAACAACACTATTTGTGAGTCTCACTGACGTTCAGTGATAGGTGGCAACCCTGCGGATATGCCAGATTAGTGAAGTTGTGAATCAATATAAGCCATTGATCTGCAGCATAAAAACCCTTTTATTCCTATTTATAATTGAGCGGAGAATCAGTGTTCGGGTTTGAGTTGAACTTAACCTTTAACTTGTGAACCTTTAACCTATAGTCAACTGAGGCTATAAGGCTTTCAGCTATTCTTGAAGTTGTTTAACATTTAAACTTAATTCTCTGGTCGAACACTAGAGCCACTTATTGGGAACACTAGTGGTTCGTGACATAGAGTTTGAAGAGATGTTCAATCACATGAGGGATAAACTCAATCAGAAGTGATCTTAAAGATAAAGTTTAGATCTACAGTATCGGTAAAACGCAATTTTAGTACATTTCTAACATTTGGTGACCTTTTTAGATTTTTAGTTATTTTTTGCATTTATTTTATATATAAAATCAATTTTTTTGGAAAACTTTTGACATTTCGTAAACAGAAATGTATTTTTAATCGATATATAAATACTTCGCAAATTCGATCATTTATTTAATAAAGTTTACGACCAATTAATACAAATTTAATGCTAATCACAATCACAATCATTAAAGCAACAAAAGTTGGCTTAAAATGATCAACAAATTTACAAAATTCAATTCAAATTATGATTAACCTGATTCACGTCTTCACGTCTTTGCAAATAAGTAAACAATGGATCAAATATAAAACAAAATTAAATAATAACAAAAAATAAAGTCAATCAATAAGAAAATTCTTCGTTAGTCTTAAAAGACTCGACAATGTGTTCGACCATTTGTTTGGCGCGACGTCTTTGCGATTCAGTGCCGCGGATGAGAACCGATCGATTTCTATCATATCGACCGCCGCGGACTTTAAGGTATGCACCAGTCGTGGAACTGATCTCATTAATGGTGTGACCGAAAGATCCGATAATATTACAGCCGAAAGGAATGGCAATTATATCTCTGGTATTCTTGAGATTCTCTTTAGCGATCATTTGATTGAGAATCTCTTCGGCCAATCGTATGTTCTCTGGAGTGCCTCTAATACTGATATAACGGAACTCTTCTCTCTCGGCATCGCATCGATTGGTGTCGTTCTCAAGACTGCTATCTTCGACCCAATCGTCCAATTGATCGATAGATTTGTTATCAGTTCTGACATTCCTTTCATTGACGAAAACAGTTCTCTCCAAATGAATAAAAGTGTTTGTCTTTCGCTCGACTTCTTTGAGATTTTGTCCCGAATACCCGATAATGGCGGGCACTGACTCTTTGGGCACTTTTATCATAAATGAATCGCATTTGCAGTCAATCGTTGTTATAAACCATTTGTTCTTCTTCTCAAAAATGTCTTCTTTTTGTCTTTTAATTAATAAATAAAATGCAAAAGAAGTCAAACTTATGCCAAAACCTGAAAACAATAGTAAATAAAATCTATTAAAAGTCATAATTAATATTAATAATGATTTAGTTTAAGAATTAAATGTAATTTTCATTATTATTCACTTATATTTAAAGCCAATCAAACGCCGATCAAAAGCACGTGTTTGTTATGAAACGCTTTTATTAGTGTTTCTATAAATAACACATAAACAACACATAAATAGCGTCCTTTTGGGTCAATAATCGATGCCTTATTTGATAATATAATGCAAATTAGAGTAGGATTTTCATGCAATTATTGTCACTCAAATATACATTTATTATATGAGCTCTAATTAATGCATTTAAGTTATAATAATATTTCTCCAATAAAGGCAATAAAGCCGGATATAAAAGATTAGATCAGGTTTACGATTGAATTCCCATTTTTCAAAAAATCATTACTCAGTAACCGGAAGTGATATCGATGTCCGGCTTCACCTAAGATAATCATAAATCAAGGCCTATCATATATATAAATTTCAAGATCATACAAAGTTAAAAAAAATGTTGACACGCCCACTAAAAAATTTAAGCCACGCCTTCAAAAAATTTCTTAAATTTTCTTTGACTTATTCTTATACATAATGTGAAAGAATTTTTCTGAAATTTCTTAAGGGAGCAGATAATCGATTTTAAAAAATATTATTTCAATTGCCAATTACAGCTTTTCTTTACAAATTAAAAACTACATTTCAATATTTTATTAGTAGTGATGAGCAAAAGCCGGGGCCCGGCCTGGGCCGACTTCAGACCGGCCTGAGCTTTAGGCCGGCCCAGAGAGACATTTAGGGCCTTAAGCCGAAGCCGTAAGCCGGTAGGTATTTTGGTTAGGCCCAACAGGC
>JAUJYU010000386.1:0-13846 GCA_033995675.1 Nothrus silvestris
AATTTTGTTGAAAAGAAACTCACTTTTTATGTTCTTCAATAGTCTGACAAATATTTAAAAAACAAAAGATCGTTTGACAGAATTTACAACTCAAGTGAAATAATGTCTGAAAGATGTTGTTTATGAACAGTAAGCTATACTTTTCTAGCATTGATGCAAAACTGGTAAATATTAATGTGTGCCCTCATCAAAAAGTTAAGAGTAGACTAACTTTTAGTTGACCTGTCAAAGTGTCAACAAAGTATTTTCTATTTGAGAAATAAGTCTCCATTTTTGATTTTATGTATCAAACTTGAAAATAGGTTTATTTAAGAAGGAAATGCCAAAAGAAAAAATTTGCAGAGAAAATGTTTTTCTTCAATGACTTATTTTGTTTTTGCAATCAAACGATTCGTATTGTTAAGCATGCGTGAAGTCTAAGACTGTATGATCACTAACGCCACTAAGTTTTCGGTGTATTTTTTGATGGACAGCTGTTTAATAGTAAAAGTCATCCAATAAATTCAATATTTTTTATTTTTAAATTACAAGAATAATTATAAAGTGAGTTAAATTGCAAAACAGCTTAACGCGATTGGACAAAGTCATAGTCTAGCGATTCCTCAACTATATCACTGATCGCAGTCACTCATTATTACTAATTAGTGCTCGGCTTTGATCTGTGAAGAGCTAATGAAAAGTGTCAAAAAATGAAATACAAACCAACCAACGAAACTAAAGTATCACACCTTTGCTTAACTGGTGAATTCCACTCTCAATATAACTATCTCTGTCTGTCGTTGCTTTCAAAGCTCAGTCACATTAATGAGCTTTTACACAATGAGGTGACTAAAAACTAGTGAAGAAATATAAACAGTTCCACACTAGCGATTAACAATGCAGGTGTAAGTGTGATGGAAACCTAATCTAGAGGGGAACCCAATTTGCCTTATGTTACATGAGTTTAACATTTTATGTGAAAGGATGTGTTTTTGTACATTATTTCCTAAAAAAGTAGGAGAATTGCGTAACTAATGGCACTGTATTCCTTCGTAATCAAACATTTGTATATATCATTGTTTGTGTTTAGACAGAACCACATTATGACGAGTGGCATAACTTCCATAACACTATCATATAATAGTTGGTCCAGCCATGCATTCATTCGAAATGTATTAATGTATTCTATAAGTCAATGTATGTATAATATATATATACATAATAAAAAAATCTATGGTTCGCACACAAGTTTTATATTCTTGCGTTTATTTTTTGTCGGCGGGTTTTGCTGTACTGTACAGAACACTATTAAACTGAGATTACATTCTGATATCTAAAACATCTGTCGGGATAACGACAGCTGACAATCAACGCTTCTTTTTGGAAACAGGAAAATGTGTACATTTATGTTATGTTAGATGATGTCTTAGCATTACGATAGCTTTGGCACAATTGCATCGATTACTAGCATATCAAAGGCAATGTGTATTAAATGTTTGAAAACTTCTAAATGTATCTGTTTTTTATCTACAAAATGACATGACATAACACCATTTGGTTTATGATCATAATAATTATAGTATTCCTAATGTTTCTACAAACAATTCAAACACTAATCATATAAAGACTATTAAACCAACTATTTTTCATTTTACACATTTTCTCATAATGTGAGCAATAAATTCTTTTTATGCATAATTATATCACAGAAAGTGGTCTCCCATTTAATGAAATTAAAATTTCTATTCATAACATAAGCTCAAATGAATCACAAAATCAATACTAGATTTCAAAGTTAGTACAGTAATCAAACTTAACAATACTCTAAACTTTTTTGTTTGGCTTTAAAGCGAAACAATTAAACTTATTTTCAATTAACTCAAATCGAAAAAGGGAGAGATTTCAAAACTTGGCTTTTTATCATACATTTTATGATGAAATTGATCTGAAAAAATTTACATCTAATTATAGAATTACGTATTAAATAGATTGAAATCTAAGTTTAACGTATAATAAATTAAAATCTCAATAAAAGAATCAATGAATTTTTAATTGAAATTTTGTTTATCCAAATTAAAAGTTCAAATGAAATAAGTTGAGTAAAATATGACGAATTATTTTTTTAACCCTTTTCTTGTCAAGAATTATTTATTGTATTATAAGTTACACAAATATTTATATAATATCAAGAGTTTTGTTGAGTCTTAAATTTTAAAGAAAGCGATAAATGAATTTCTCAATTAATTGAAATATCTGTTTAAGAAATACAAACTAAATCTTATATTAAAGAAGAGCTTAATTTACAAAAGATTGTTGAAATAAAACCAAATCTATGTTAAACAACAATTGTATATCAGATTCATTGAAGTAAAACGTATTATCTAATCATCTAATCCTCTGAGAAGTTACTTAAACAAAAAAGAGAACATTCTATGAATTCGGTCGTAGTTTAAGTTAATACAGAAATGCGAGAGTCTGTGAATTTTGGTACTAAATAAGATGTTAACAATTATGACAAATATGAAGCTGTAGTAGTTGGTAGTATTATATTGTTATTTGGCGCCCGGCAGGGATTGATGGCTTGGAATGGAGAACAAAATAATATAACTCTTATGAGTTGGCATAACATAAGCTCGTCATAGAAACGTAATTACTTTAGTTCATCACAAGTTAGTGAATCAGAATCTTTCTATTACTAAGGCATCACTCAATTATAGCCAAATTATGTTTATATAACTTCGCAGACTATGAAACGATTTTGAAAAATTTCAATATTTTAAACGACGGCGAGTTTATTCAAGTCTATTGTTATAATTGAATTACTTTATTATTTTGTTGTTTCAAACAAAGTTGACCTCAGAATAAACTCTCAATAGATTAATCAATTATGCGGACAATGAAATTATTGATGTGAAGAATAAGAAGCATTTGCGAACTTTTTTCGCTCAATTCAATATAACTTATTTGTTGTGTAATTATCTTAATGTAATTCAATTTCATTTTTTTGGTTAATAGAAAAAAAGTCACTTCAATGCAAATCACGTAAATTTAAGTAATGGTAATAAATTTCAATTTTAATAAACTAATTAAGAAAGTTTTTCTGCTTCAAAAAAATCTTAAATTTCGTTTTTTAAATCAATAAATGGTGAAAAGCAATTATAACTGAAGAGCAAATTTAATGGAAACATTTACAAAGCATTTTAATTTATTAGCTTTTTTCAATAATGCAATATTATGTGAAACAAGATATTAAAAAATGTCAATCAAATGTGTCAATAGAGCATTGAATACATAATGCAAATGCACTTAAAAAGCCTGAATGTATGCGTTAAGGCATTCTTTGAAGTATGAAATTAAAAAAGTAGCTTTAGTTTATAGCTGTTTCTAATAGTCGTACTTTCCATACATTATGAGTGAAATATGGAGTCGTTTCACCCAAACAATGAGTTAGCGGTTATAAAATGAAAAGAAGCATCGCGTAAGACCACTTTGAAGATGGTATTACGTATAACTTTACTAAAGAATGGCATATATGTAAAAATTTATGCTCTAAACTAAAAAGGCAACTAATATATTACTGTAGATGCAGAATATCAGTGCCAGTAGTAATAGGAAAGAAAGAAATAGAATTTGATATTAGACTAGCATTATATGACTTTATATAAGTTAATATAATATGATAGACCCATGAGGCATAAGCAGCATACGTTTGCTGAGCAGGAAAGTCTTTTATAAAACTATATAATTCAGACTAAACTTTAGAGATGGGTTGATTCGCCAAATCTGGCTTTCAATGTTGTGAAAAATGGTTTTTGTTGGTTTGCCTACTTTGAAGTATTAGAAAAAAAGATCTATTCTGTGCTCCCCTTAGAGTTTATGTTTTAGTTTGGAGGCAATCGCTAAACGACTCGGTGTTAAAGGACAAAGAACTCTAATAAAAACTAAATATAGTTAAAAATACAAACGAATAGAAGATTAATGATAACAAAGTAAGAATAATGATAATTTCAATTCTGCTATGATTAATGCCATTTGATTTTATTGATAGCTTTCTATATATAATGCTGTCAATAATCATTTGCGATATACCGGCATTTGATTGTTTTGATTTGTCCGCTTATAAAATCAGTGTTGGTATAAAATCAGCGTTGGATGGGATGAGACGCAAACCAAAATGGACAAAATCAGGTTAGGGTTGTCATAGAAACGTCATTTCGTGAAACGAAATGAATAAACGAACCCAAAACTCAAATAATGATAACATGCAAGTCGCAGACTTAACTATACAAATGATCAATAAAAACATATTATATCAAAACATTGCTCCTAAAAAGATTCTCGAAGGTCTAGAGGTCAACCAATTGCGGTGCGCGAACCTTACATATGCTAACCATTCATATGGCT
The DNA here is from genome assembly GCA_033995675.1 of Nothrus silvestris. Taxonomy (NCBI): domain Eukaryota; kingdom Metazoa; phylum Arthropoda; class Arachnida; order Sarcoptiformes; family Nothridae; genus Nothrus; species Nothrus silvestris. The sequence continues at coordinate 4,384 of JAUJYU010000386.1, forward strand.
TTCAAATTATACATTTCTAACATAATTAATTGGAAGTTGAATTTGAATTATGGAATATTCCTATCTTTAATATGAATTTCTTGCTATTCCTGTCAGTGCTCCTAATATTGTATTTTTCACATATTTCAAGAAAACTAATATTCCAACATTTAGTCATAAATCAAAGCAAATTTATTATAGTTTCTTAAAATTTTCAATCTTAATGCAAGTTTTGTTCAATATATAGCAAAAAATGGTCCAAAGGTTAAATCTAGTTATACCGACTTTACAGTATTCTTTACAGAATATTTTTCACTCTAAAATGGAAGCAAAAAATGTTTGAATATATAAATTGTGAAAAATGAGTATTGAGAGCCTTGAATAACATTTATTAATTCAGTGGAAAATAAGCAATTGTGACATAACGATAATGCATGTAATGTACATATACTATAATATTATACATCAAATAGACTGTATATTACGTAAAAGTTTGCTAAGTTTTGCAGTGTTTCAGCAGTACAAACATAATTTGGAGATTGCATTGCTTAGTGATACACAAACTGTAACTTTATTTTAGTGTATATTGTGAGGGGGATGAGAGGCAATGACAATAGTGTATTAGAGCATATGGTTATATAGGAGTATCACTTAGTGGAAGCAATGGTCAACTATGTCTGTTGTGAGATGACATGCTGTTATTAATCCATTTATAGGTGCATTAGGAAAAGCAACTTTTTATATATGTCTCCCAAAAAGCCCTCTACACTAATATTGAAGATTCTCATTATATAGCAGTGTGAAAGACATATATTATATACAAAGTGTAGCATAGAATTGATGCTATGGTGGCACTTTGCTCGATATAAGTTTTGCTGGTTTAAGGGCATTAATGAAGCAGCCATGCAAGTTGATAGAAATGAATGGTCACTTGCTTGACTAAAATTAAAGCTCACTCGTCCATAAGATGATTTCTTGCTTCACATTGTTCTTGCAATAGTTATGCTTAGAGTCTGTTCTCTATTCAGTATTAGTTGTACAGAAAGATGCACTCACATAGACATAGTTAAGTTACTGTTAAGCTAAAGCTACTCTAACTTCAACTCTCTTACATCAATAACAAAACTAAACGAGAGCTTGTGCACAGAATAAACTAAATTTGTATTTGTTTGCTTTTATTGCAATGCATTGTCATTCGCATTACTTTGTTGTAAAGACATTGTTCTTTATCGCGCACTAATTTTTTCTTCTTTTTTCAATTGAATGCATTGATTATAAAATAAAATTGTATGCGGTATTGCATAAAGTTGATAGTCCTCCGGATATATGCTTGCATTGCTTTGCTTTCGCTCTCCACATGAAATACCTTACATTTGAGTCAATGTTCAATCTTTCCGCATCACCAATGCTTGCTATCACAGCTATCACATGCCTTATATCATGTGCACCTTTTTCCAAATCAAAACTAGGAGGTAATGTCGCCGCTATCGAAATTACAGAATTACATTATTACAGCATTCATGTGAATTGCAATACAACTAACTATTGATAGTTTTAAGTCTCTCTCAACTACAGTGCATTACAGGTATGGTCTCTCCCCTACGCAACGCCTTTCTCTCCCCTCACATGAATGAATGAATACTATAAGATAGCAATACTAAAATAGAGAGCGATGAAGTGGGCGAGACTTGTTTTAAAGTTTTCACAGCTTTGATTTTGAGATGGATATGATTCTAAAGACACATTTTTTGTCTTTGCTCAACGAGATCACCACTAGATCACTAGTTTTTCAAATACTGGTTCACTTCAGAAGTTATAATTACTTAGAGAGCGACAAAAAGGCCATTTTGTTTCCTGTAGAAGAAGCCCAACAAACAATCAAAGGAGGTGTCATTCTATATTGATTCTCATCTCCACCTCCACACCCAATCCATGCCTATTAATTCTGAATAAGTTATTACTTGAGACTCATATGAAAATGAAGCCAAAATCGAGCCAAAAATTAGTCGATTCGGGTGGTCTCAACTCTGACACAAAAAACTAGACATTCTTTTTTTCAGAAGCGATCTCTAAATTTATGCGATGTTAAAGTTGAAGTTTAATGATGACACGCACTAATGAATGAATGAATCAATGAGAGAACCATTCACTCCATTCACTCAATTGACTGTTGAACTCTATCAAAAGTAAAATTTTCAATTTTCCATTTTCTTGTCTCAGCCCTCATCTCTTCCCACCAAAAAGTTTAAAAAATAGGGGCGAAGAGACGCCGCTCGTGATCAAGATTTTCATCAGTAGCTGCATCTCGTCTCGTACACAGAAAGGACCCTTATGGCAGGTAAACTCCCGCCTACCTCAATGTTAAATAAAGTGAATTATGATTGGTGAGCATGTCATAAATGGACAGCTCAGAAATAGTTGATTGGTTGAGCGGTCCATTTATTTGAATTATTGCTTTTTCTATGCATCGATGCGTCTGATAGGATCGCCACAAAAAATGACTTAAGGGAGTGGTGGACCTGACTCTAGCACTTGTAAATATTCACAACAGCAACAAGTAAAGCAATTCCAAGAAAACTTCTAACATCTCTTTAGCCGTAAACAGGAATATCAACATTTTCACCAATGATGAAAAGTGCAATAATAAGTAGCAGTTATTACATCAGAACATTAACAGACATTTTCAATTACGATTAAAACGTGTTAAATGCTTACGAATAAGGGATTGACGAACTACGAGTGCCAGAATGGCACACAATATAACAATCAAAGCATAATGAGTTCTATTATTTTTTCAATAGTTTTCACTCAATACAACTATATTGTATACAATATATACATATATTGCAAATATGGTGCCATTTCTGATGCAGATGTTTTGCGGTAAACGATCTAAAAAAGACGACTCCAGACCATTGCTCGACCACCAAAAGGGGCTCAAATGGCAATAAAACTATTGAATTGTAAGCAAAAAACGGGAGAACGCAAACTAACTCTCTATGACTGGACAAGAAATGAAAGCTCAAAAGTTTTCAGGGGTCGCGATCCCTGAGGGCGGAAGGAAACTATGTTCATGTCAGAGTAGCTTTTAATTTACAACTTCAACATAATGCAAATGTGATGCACATATACTTAGGCTTACATTCTTGAGATCAGCTGACAAGTCCTTTTTGTATATATAAATACAATACTCTAAAACTAAAAATAAGTGAAATACAAAGCTATAGAAAAGAAAAGAAGAAGTCAAATCATATATATGTTAGTTATGCTGTAAAAGTGAATAAACTAATTCTTGACTGTTGTGGGTGTGGGGCTTACAGGTGGTGTTGGCTCACTAGTGGTGAAAGAACGCGAAAATAGTTACTTCACAAGTATAGCTATGCTTCACAATAGCATAATATGTAGAAAATATATACAAAACTGGCAAACCGTCATCTGTCCCTCAAATGAAAGTTTGCGAATGCTATTAATTTAGATTTGCATGACTTTGCTTTTTGAGGTCATAGCGTTTTCTTTAGAAAAATGGCTCCAAATATATTAGAAACTAATAAGCGGGCAAAGTGTAGAAGTGATGCCAAAGCAAAAGTCATCACCGCATTGGTCATCATCTGGCATAAGGCAAAAGCAAACTTATGACTTGTGTTGTTGAGGAAAATCATGAAATTTTTCCAAGAAATTCGTGTAAAGTTTTTAGAACACCCTGTAGTGCATGCGGAGAGTCTTGAGAGACTGTGGAGTCAGCGAATCACAGATGGATCGTTACATTCACTCTACAAAAGAAATTGAATATACAAAAAAGCGAGCTTTTAAGTTAAGGTGCACTAACAGCTCGAGGCATCACATTTTTCTTATGAGCATTTATTTATCAGAAACTGGTATAAATGCCACCAATTGTAACAAAAATGATTTTTGAGCTGCGAATCTTATTTAATAGGTTAGGATTGGGATCACGAAAGAGATACCGAAAAAGAATAGGTTAGGATTGGGATCACGAAGAGATACCGAAAAACAATAGGTTAGGATTGGGATCACGAAAAGATACCGAAAAACAATAGGTTAGGATTGGGATCACGAAAGAGATACCGAAAAAATAGGTTAGGATTGGGATCACGAAAGAGACACCGAAAAAGAATAGGTTTGAAAAACTTGAATCCATCGCGAATTCTCTTAAATTCATAATTAAATTAGTTTATATCTAACTTTAAAATCAGTGACGACTGCACTGCAATTGGAAGATCAATAGTTTAAATTCGCATTACAGCCATTTAGTTGCAATAGTTATTTGGCATGAGATCGTCAAACAGGTTGAAGTGACGATAAGAGGTTAAGTTATGCGACCAAACCATTTAATAATCACAACCCATACCCAAAGCTTTCTATGAAAGTCAGAATCGAAACCTGCACTGCACGCAAACACGTTGTGGTAAATAAATTACTAAAATGAAAATGGGAGGGATCACCATAACCAGAATTCCTCCCTTAACAATTGCACGACTAATGCTAATAATTCATTTATATACTGTATATTATATTCACATATTTTAAACATTTTTGTTAAACCATGAAAAGAAATTTTCTCATTCGATATTACATTTGAGACAAGAATAATGGCGATATTCGCTGTTGATGTTCTTCTTCATAATTAAATAAAGTTTACCATTCATGAGAAAAGCAAAAAACTTATTTATGTTGAATAACTAATTCACCGAATTTTAATGATATGTGTCTTTGGAAAAATGTTTCATTATTTGAACAAATAATGATTTGTTTGTTTCAAGAAAGCACTTACAAAAGAGATAATAAAACAAAATTGAAAAATTTTTCACTAAAGAAGATTTAATTTTGTTGTTTTTTCCTAATAATTACAACAAAGTTATTATATATTAGATATACTGCAAGTGTTAAGCAATTATGAAAAGTAAGTCATGCAAAACTTTTTGCTTTATGAAACATGATCTGGTCTGTTGGCCAGCAGTTGTTCACTTATCACCAGAAAAATGAATCAAAAACGATTCCAAACGCCTATTTAATTCTGTTCAAACTACATATTATTGCCTCTCAGTCTCTCCCCCTCTAAATATCATATAAAAAGATACTCAATGAAAAAAATGTTTATGTAACTTATCTGAGAAATAGTAATGTAAATGTTATTATTTCACAATAGAATTAAGGTGTGACCAGCTTTTGGTTTTATAAGTTTTTTTGATTTTAAGAAAAAACTAAAAGCATATGACAATACATATGACAATACCTGAAAAATGTTCTACAAAATGATGTTTGTGTGAGAAATAGCAGAGTGAGGTCTAACGCTTCAAAAGTGATGGCTTTTATTGTATGTGATATAAAATCAAAGTGAAAATTTATAATTTTTTTTCTATTTCCAACTATTAGAAGAATGTGCGAATTTTTAAAGTAAAAATAATATAAAAAAAGAAAGTAACTATTTTATGTCGCACTCCAATGAGCATTTATGCGGTCCTCAAAAGAATTTCCTGTTTGGGATACTATTTCGTGCAAATTATTCTTTTGTAAATTTTTCTTGTTTTTTGTCGATCACAATCATAATTATGATGTTTTTATTTTTCTTTATGATAAATACATTCATTAAACACTAAATATATCAAAGTATGTCTTAAGTAAATCACGAAAACACAATATTCACAACATTCAACTTATCCTTTCAATTATTGCATACAAATTAAGTTAAATTAAAAATACTTTACCTATCACAACACACATTTTTAAATATGGTAGCTTTTTAACGAATAAATTATAATTAAACCGCTTATCAGTCAATTAATCGATTTTATATTATTTATACTATAATGTCATCTAATCTCTTATCTAACACTTAAATAGAAAAAATAATGCGATATTAATCAGAAGATTCTTGTAAAAATACTTATGTTAATTATTCTTCATATTATTATTTAATTCATTCATCGATTTTAGTGAACTTAAACTTAATTCAAATATAAATACAAACTAACAAAAGGGTTGATTAGAATTTCTAGATTTGGCATTTAATCGGTTTATTGAAACAGTTTTAAGGCGAAACATACAAACACACAAATAAAAGTAAAGTGATAGGAGAGCTTTAATGTCATCCATCAATGTCATCTTTGGATGCTTTTAAAAGATGTTTTGTTTGACATCAATCAAAGAATAGGGTGAAAATTGGTTCCAATCCATTCACTTTGATTTTTATACGAATCAATTCAATAGTCTTTAGACTAATTGGAATTAATAATAATCAGAATATATTATTATAACATTAATAAAGTTATTTTATTAATTATACGAAAAGCTTTTAAAAACATTAGATGAAAAATTTTGGGAAACCTAATAGTTTTTTTTAAAAAACATGTATAATAACAAATTTAGCCAAGAATTTAAAATTCGCTCGTAATAAATGACAGAATAAATGACAGAATAAATAACAGAATAAATAAGTGCGATAACGAATTAATGACACAAAACATAAGCTTTAAAGGCAAATAAAAAGGTTTTAAAAATTATTCAATTTAAAAATTAGATTCTGTTTGTGAGTGGGATTTGAAAATAAATTCTCATTTTGATGGGTGGAGTGAAATGTTTAAAAAAAGATAGAAAAATAGTAGGAAAAAAGCTATATTAAAATTCAGATACAGAAATGGACATTTGTCACAAAAGGCAGATTCCTGATAGGCTACAAAGTTGATGATTTAATGTGCACTTTGCCTCCTGTTATACTCTTATTCTGGTTCTACTGTTAAAACTGTGGTAAAAGCAGTGAGCATTTTGGCAATAGTAATACTTTCTTAATGTTAAGATGGCTTCCAAAGCGCTTCCAAAGCGATTTGTCTTTTGGAAAAATATTCAGTTTAAGAGAAAACACGCTGAAACGGCACTAAGAAATAATAAATATGATGTGTATCTCTTTTGCTGATTAGAAATTTTTTTAAGTGGGTTTGAAATCGCTTTATACTTACATAACTTGAAGTTAAAAACCTCGCATTAAATCATCGTGAAGTGCGCGATGTCTGATCAAGTTTAATTACCTCCTCTCCATCTCCACACCCAATTATAAAAATGTATGTATAGAACTCTCATGACTTCTAATTCGCAAATGAATTTTAACTCAACAATTTTTTCTAACCCTAACTCTATGTAAACCCTAACTCTATGATGTAATGGGGAAAACACTATTGAACACTATCTGAGAAAACATCAAAGCAATCACACACGCAGTTTCACTCAATAAGCTTATGTTCAGCTTTGGCTAAAATTATTTTAGAGAAATATTTCAAAACTAATATTAAGAGTTAGTGTTAATGCGATCCGCGCTAATAGTATGCAGTACTTGAAGTTACGAAAAATAAATATTAATATTTATGTTGAGCTTTTATGCTTATTATGTCAACATAATACTTCTGTATATGTCATAGACTTACCGCCTTATGTATTCAGCTATACTTCGAATTTATACATATATTTGTCTTATAGAGGAGTAAAGATTGCTTTACTTCCATAAAAATGTTTGCGCACATCAAAGAAAATCTTAAGCAACAAAATATTAAAGATGTAGAGAACTTAAGACAAACATTCATGGATAAAAAGACTAACCGATCAACAAAATACAAATATATATATTATGAATATATACACATACAGTCAAACCACTATTAAGTAACAGTTGAGATTAGAAAATTTTAAAGTACAAGATTTAACTGTTAAATTTGTCATAAAGAGGTGATGCATATTGATTGTAACTAGCTTGGTTAAACAATCTAAACTTCAGTGATCAATTCACTAAATTTAGAAATTTAAGTCACCTTTGACAATACAAAGTATGACTATATAGTAGTCTAATGGTAATTCATATGCTAATTGTTCTCAACGTTCAGTGACTTTAAACAGACGATCACTTTATAAGAGGTAACTGTATGGAGCTCTGACTGTAGTAAAGAGATGACTGCATTTCAGGCCTAACCTAATAAACCAAAAATGATTATAAATTCTTATTTTTGTGTTTTTAGAAAAATAAACTGAAAGAAACTAACATTGGAAGAGAACTAATTTTTCGATTAGAATTTTTGAAAATTTTTGAATACATGTCTATCTAATTTGAAACTATTTTTTAGATTAAAAGCTTAGAGATTATCAAATGATGGCTAACAAGTGGGAACTGACAAAAATTGTCGGTATGTGAATGAGTGGTATGTAATGATTCGCAACATTGAAAGAGACATTAAAATAGTTAAACACATTAAGAACATTAAAAATAATATGAAAACACGGGTGTAAAACAATTTAAACAATTAAATTGATTAAAATCAAATAATTATATGTTGAATGGGACAGCTTTTAAATGGAGCCTAAATGAAAAAAATATTATATATGAGATAGCTATAATGGGCGACCTCTAGACTTGAAATTAAGTTATGCCACACTATGGTATTGAATAATTGTGGAAGTTGCATTGACGGCATTTAAAAATTAAAGCTAATATATTTGGAGTTGTTTCTTTTTTTATTGTATGATCAATGGAATGATTCTTTTGTGATTAGTCTAGTATTGAATCTTTGCAAAGATAGATAGTAAGTAAAATAGAAATGGCACAACGTGGCTATGTTTAGACCACACATCTTGTTTGCAGCACTCATTATGACAGAGTAAAAAGCTTGCACCTAAAGCCGAGGCTCAATACGCACACTAATGAATTGTTTGTAACAGATCTCCATCACTATTGCTTTAACGAGACGGACACTACTGTATCACTGCATCCATGAAAGCCATGGCCAAAAAGTGCAGCAACACTGGTCTCAACTAAACGCTTGTTATATTCGGTGTACGCTTTCTTAACTGGTAAGAGTAAGAGCTAACTTACTATTGCATTACTATTAGTCATATTATTTCCCATTTTGCCGATTTTTAAATTAAATTAAACTTTTAAAAATATTTTTAATTAATCGACTTTAAAATTCTAAAATATAACATCTCTTAAAACTTGAAATAATAATAAAGTTAAATGATATTTTATATTGAAATATATGAAACATAACTAATGACTTTTTGAGGTTAATATGAGACTTGATATTTGATGGTAAAGCTCATAGATATAAAAAATACAACTATTGAATCCACAAAAAGCTTTTCGTTGTCCACTTTCTAAGAGTTTTATGAAGCGGTATATAGTATAGTATGAATGAAAGAAAAATTTTCTCCTCTCATAAAAGCAGAAAACTGGTAAAAAGCACACATATCTTCGTTTGTGTTTCACGTTTTTGCGATTTATCTAAGGCTCAAACTTGTAAGCATTAAGGCATTGCTTTCTATGAAGGAATATATAATATTAACGATGCCTTAAGGCAACCAAATTATGCTCAATATTAGAGGCTTTAAAAATAAAATAAAAATTTAGAGAATTATATGAACTTTAAAATTAAATATAGTAAAAGTTTAAATGCAGCCAACAATCAAAAGATCACTAAAAATCATTTAT
>JAUJYU010000387.1:0-13832 GCA_033995675.1 Nothrus silvestris
ACATTATTTTATTAGTTTTGTTTAATTTATTATTTAATATATGATAAGTACAATGTATAGAATAAGGTGTATAAAAGTTTATTTATATAATTTCTTTTTTTGTCAGATTGATCTCATGGTACGGTATAAGGCAATACAATTGAGGCGCTTGAGGGAGCACTCGCAAAATGACAAAGCTCTGAGCTCTTTTCACCAGAACACTCTTTTGAGCTCTTTTATAGCCAATTGATAAGACAATATTAATAAGTAAAAGTAAACTAATTTGAGATTTGGACATTATATGTTAATTAAATTAAGCTAAATAGCACTGAACTGAGTATGTTTTATTTTCAATTTATTTAGTATGATAAAATTGTTTAGGATTGTTTAGGATGTAAAATTACACATTTTACAGATGTAATTTAAGCGTAATTTAACACATGGAAAATATAAATTACACAAGGCCACCTATTGAAAATCTTATATAAAACATTTGTTTATGACAAAATATAAATATTTCGAATTTATCTATGCTTATTTATAAAATAGTGTTATAGCATTATTCTAATATCCCTCTCTATACAGGATTCCTAAGAATAAAGCTAAAATATGTTGCCTTTAGATAATATTAAGCGTGTTTTAGATTACTATATTGTTATTCAAAAATTGTCCATAAAAATTAATAAATCACCTGAAACTTAAACGAAATGCCCCTTTCGGAAAAATTTCTTATAGAAAAGGGGAAAAGGAAAATCACTAATCACTGTAATACAGAGTATTTGATGTATAATAAATAACACAAATTCCATTTAAGTTTACTATAGTGAACCATTATTTTAGAAGTAACTTCAATATCATTTTAATAATTGTAGTTTCAAACTCATTATCGCAAAAATTAAGTTAAATTTAAAGATAATGATTGATACTTAACTGCTGTGTAATTACACGTATTTGTGTAAATTGACATTCTTACGCGCATACTAGCTTACCCGTAATTTTACACCAGAGATGTATTTTACGTAAAATTTACAACCCTCATGATATGACTTACCTTCGTACGATACATAAGTTATTTTATCATAGTAGATTTTATAATAGCGTAGAAGCGTAACGTAATAAAAGATGATGCCTTATTAAAATAACTAGGCTATAATATATTGCACAATAAATAACGTCAAAATATACATTGCGCACAAAATATGCAATGCAAAAATGGCACTTAAATCACCGCATGTAACACTTTTGCAACATTTAGCACAAACCCCTCCCCTGTGTTTAGTAACATTTTTCATAAATAAACATTATTTTTGATATAAAATTTGATCGAATAACGTTACATAAAGTAAACACTTACTCCAACCCTCCATTGCAACGCTTCTTTCCACCCTTACCCCTAATTTGCGTTACACAATACGTGTAAATATTACTTCTTTTCATAAATGTTTGCATTGAATCCTTTATAAAATATGATAAATGTATAATACATTATGTATTGAATGCATTCTCAAAATAACTTAAAGTGTATTCAATTGAACAGTTCGTAAATAATTCGTAATTCAAATATAAATAAGTTTTGACAATAATTAAAATATGTAAACAATAGGTAATAATTTGTATGAAATCTATTTTCTGAGCATTAATTCACAAATAAGTCAAATCAATATTAATATCAATAATAATGAGAAATATTGATAATAAGAAATATATTTTTGATTAAGATTATTACCAACAAAGATGTCAACAATGACTGCAATGACAATGCATTCAGCAGTGGTTCCAGTGATGAACGCGAACAACCAATTCCAAAGCCAACCAATGGTATCGTTGGGACGACTGATCGACTTCTCTATTCAGCGCACATATCATGAGCTGACAGTTTTGGCGGATTTGTTGCCGCGAAAGACAGATATGGAAAGAAAGATAGAGATCGTGTCGTTTGCGTCGCGAACGCGGCAACTGTTTGTGCGATTGTTAGCTTTGGTGAAATGGGCCGGAAGTGCCTCAAAGGTGGAGAAGTGCGCGTCGATTGTGTCGTTTCTGGACAAGCAGTCACTGCTGTTCACCGACACGGCGGACATATTGGCCAAAATGGCTCGAGAGACGTTAGTGCAGGCGCGACTGCCGTCCTTCCAACTGCCCTCTGCTGTGGAAGTGTTGACTTTAGGCACGTATTCACGACTTCCCACATGTATTCGCGACCGAATCGTTCCGCCGGATCCCATCACAAGCGCTGACCGAAAGGCCACATTACTCAGATTGAATCATATTATACTACAAAGACTGGTCGCGACTGCACTTCCGTCGCAAATGAGGAACTTGAAGATCGAGTTCGGAAGAGTCACCTTTCATGTGGACCACGAGTTCGAACTGTCGCTGACACTCATGGGTGACATTCCATCGCTTCCGTGGAGAGTCTTGAGTATTGACGTATTGGTTGAGGACAAAGAGACCGGAGGCGGAAAGGATTTGGTCCATCCCTTGCAGATCATGTTTTTGCAACATTTAGTTCAGTCGCGATTGACTGACAATTTGCGGCCTTTGATCGACGCGTACAATACTCTTCACTCGTTTTGTCTTAGTTTGCAATTAGAAGTACTTCACGCGCAGGCAATTCGCTTATGTCAGGAAAGGTTAGACGACTTCATTCGCATTGATGAGTACTCGCCCGGCAATCGGTTGTTGTTGTCTTATTGGAGAGAACATCCCAGAGATGACAAAGTCGGTTATAAGTTGTGCGTTGAGATCGACTCGGCTGAACCTTCGCGACCTTTACAAGTGTCGCACTTTCCCGAACTCGGAACTAAAGAAGCCTTTCATACATATCAAGCCATTAAGTCTGACTATTTGTCAATTGAAAAAGTCTTAATTCACACCACATATGAAAGAGCAAAACAAAAACTAATTCAACTCAAAAAAGAATTTCAAGAGAAAAAAGTTGGTGAAAGTATTCTATCGGGTTCTCCGGCGGTACTTCAGGTGTCTTTCCTTCAGCCGTGTATGACATCAGAGCGTCTGCTCATATCAGTAGACACTCTCACCGGACACTTTCTGGTACACATTCCTCAGTTCGATGAATGCTCTTTAGTTGACGAGTTTCAAGCCGTCATCAATAGAAACTATGTTAAAGTAATACCACTTTTTTGTCAATTGAGAATTTGGTTAACTCGCGAAAGATGTAAGAAAACAGTAGAATCACTTCCAGTTCATGTGATGGAAAGCCTACCATTTCCCGCATCATATAGTCATCCATTTTTATTAATAAAGTCTCCAAAACTGTACTTTCAATTCAGTAAACACCACCAAAACTATTTGGTGGCTGTTTTTGATGAAATTGACTCTCAAACTGATATAACAATAGACTATTATTTAATATATGTGTCGCAAACCTCTATTGGAAACGTTGGAAACGTCGACTCGACGACACCCTTCGAAGTGGAGCTCCCAAAGCCTTATTTACACATAACTAAAGTCTTAAAGCTGGACGTGTCCAACATTTTACACCATCCATACTCTGAAGATATTAGTGACAAAAATGGTAAAAGAAAAATGTGTTCCAATCAAAGCGAACCATCAAAACAGCGCAAAAGTGCAACCGGTTATTACATTCCAGATTTGGCTCATGTCGTCAGCTTTTGCGAAGAAAAGTTAGCCTATAGTTCACTTTCAGCTGAATTACAGAAGAGATCAATTTGTCATCAAGTGTTACAAGATTCTGATGGATATACGCATGTGATCGATATTGTCAAATTTCCACATTGTTTATGGTGTCCCGAATCGTATACTAATCATTTACAAGCAGACACTTTGAGTTCAACTATAAGATTACACGGAAAGGGCAGCAAAATATGGAATGTTGTCATCGCTTTCTGCAATCCTCCACTTCAAACATTAGCCGTCAAAGAACACGGATCCAGACGTTTAGTAAATATGCCTTATGATTACGCCTGTGGTTCACAAACACAGATCACTAAAATGGTTGACGAACTCCTTAATGATTGGACAGCAATCGCACGACTATATGATGTCATTAAGACTTTTGCAAATGCTTTACAACTCAACAATCAAATCAATTCATTAATGGATATAAAATCATTTTCGTATAGAAAACTAGTATTAGGTTATGGAAGCAATAGATCGTATACAGTATGTCAATGTCTGTCTTTTAATCAATTCAAATCTTAATCTAATTGAAAATTTTAGGTTTCAATCTATTGGAAATCAACAGAAAAACGATTTCAGCTATTTTTTGGAGTTGTTGGTCAAGCATTATCTGATGCTAACCCACACGTAATAGTAAGTACACAACTTCAACATGAATTCAACCAACATTTGTCAATCGTTCAATTGGTTCAAGTTCTGAATTACACATTAAATCCTTTACTTACTATACAATGTTTGAGTGGTATACCATTGCTTGGAGTGATCAATAGCGTAAGTTTATTGCAATCATTATTCAAATCATAACAAATTGCTATTAATTGCGTTCAATTCTCAATTATGTTCAGAGACCACAAGTGCCGGTTCAGGCATTTTGTATTATTCCACAATCTTCAACACATATACGACTTTTATATAGAGATCTGTAAGACTTAATAGTTTAATAATAATCAAAGCTTAACTTTATTAATTTAAACCAATTGACTATTGATTTCTATTAGTTATTGTTTGGATATTGTGACCTATGCCGACAATTTAATAGCTATACGCGACGGAGCCTTCAGTTTATTCGATAAAATGAAAGCTTTGGAAGAATTGACGCCAATTCAAGGATTGAAAGTATGACTACTTATTAAAATTGAGTGACTCTTGTGATCTATTAATTAATTGACATCTATTAATCCCATATTTCAGGCATTTTTAAGTAAATTTGTGGACAAAACCACTCAAATGAGACGCTTATCTCAGACCGAAGACGACAACCCGCCCTCACCAATGCCTCAAATAGAATCAGTCGAGTCGTATCTGTTCGCGACCTCACAAATGAAAACTGCTTCGCCATCAAAGGGTGATTCGAGTTCTTCTTCAGGAGGAGCTCGAGCTCTGTCTCATCAAATGGCTTCGTCGACACAAGGCTCGAACCCGCACACACCTACATCTCCACATACGTCTGTATTATCGCAGTCAGGGTTCAGCTCATCGCCGGGCACTTTCCCGCTATCGTCTCCTCCATCGCATGCCATCCCCGGTCACGGCGTCAGCTCCTCCAACCAAATCGCGCCGTCGCCTTCGATGGCAGTTCCCGATCAGTCTCCGGGCAATCTCTTTGGTGTGAACTCTCCTATGAATCCACTGCACGCGCCCTCGCCTTCCTATATGCCAAGCCCTTCCCCCTCAACATCTAATCAATTCCACTCTCACTCTCCTGCGTCTCAGTTCATACAAAGCAATCCCTCCCAAAGCGGTCACGACAGTGGAATTGGCTCCCCATTCACAGCCCCAAACATGCCTCCATCTAACCTATCGATGGCATCTCCCGCTCAGAACGTATGGCCGGGCAGTCCATCACTTCCACGACCGTCTCCACGATCGATAGGTCCTTCACAAAGTCCTGGAAACAGTCAATCGCATCTCATTTCAAGCATTTCAAGCCCTCAAACAATGAGTGGGAGTCAACACCACTCCGCAAATTTGATTCATAATAGTGGAAGTGCAAACTTTTCATCAGCCCGTTTGTTGCCACAGAGGCCGTGGGCCGCAGCCATTCCTACTTTGCTAACACATCAAGGCTTTGATTTGATGTGTAGACCAAACCCTACCATCGATAATACCCAATCTAATCCTCATAATAATGTCTATTATGCGTTGTCACAACTCGAAAGATTTCTCGGTTGTGTTTATATGAGACGTAATCTACAGCGAGTCATACAAAAGGATGAAAGTGTAAGCCATTTGATTTGATTTGATCACTTAGAGTATAATTAAATTGAACTTTAATACGTTATTATAAATGCAGTTCAATCTTCTTCATACTCCTGAACCTGGAATTATACAATTCAAGAACGAGACGATGCAATTCAAGATAAGTCTCGACACTTCAACAATGCAGGTCTCAATTTTTAGCTATAATTTGGCTATAAGGCTATATTTGATGTGAATCAGTAATAATGAGTTTTGTTAATCTATTTTGTTGATCAGTCGCTTCATCTCAAGATCGTTCCTTTGCCTGAATTTATTCAATGGACAAGAGATGAACTCGAAGTGTTGCAGCAATTTTTCGAAACTAAAGTAAAAGCTTTAGATTTACCTTTTATTACAATTGTACTATTGAAATGGTTTACTTATTGATAAATAGGTTGTTTGTGCTCCTTATAAGCCAAATGCCTTTATGGCGTACATTAGAATATTGAACGCTCCGACCAGAATATTGAAAGATTGCATTCAATTAATGCGTCTCGAAATGGTATTAATTACATTATTGTCTTCCAATTTTAAACATTTAATTGGAACTAATCCTTAATATATAGTTTCCCGATCGCAACTTGAAGTGGTCATTACAATGGTGTTTAACAATACCTCCGGCCGCCCCTCCTATTGGACCGGCGGGAATGTCTGCCTGTTTGATGTTTAAAAACAAAATGCTTATATTCGTGAGTCATTCATATGTGTTATGTTTGAAAATCTAATGCGAGAATCTATTAAATTCAGATTCAATTCACTCGAATGCCAATACCTGGACATGCGATCACTTCAGAACCTCTCACAATAATAGTGCCGTTTGTTTACGACGTGAGCACTAATTCCATTCAAGTGGCCGGCGATCGAAGAGATGGCTCTTATATAACGCCAACGTCTCCGCTCAATATCATAAGTAATATGTTGAAGAGATTTGCCGAATATCCCGGTAATTATTACATCAATAAATTAATTACAGTCGAACCCGTTTATAACGAACAGCGCTGAAAGTGCGAGTTATAAGTGTCCACTTTTTAAACTTTTTATATTCGTTATAAACGGGTTCGACTATATTATTGCAGTCTATTATATATTCATAATATTAATATCGATTCATTGATTCGAAGGCAACGAATGTCTAATATTTCCTGCAGTTCGCGATATAATGGCTAATCTCCAAATCGCTTAACAACTCTTTCGAATGACGAATGAATTGCTAAATCTCATTATTTTTAATTTAAAATTAAACTTTTGAAACGATTCAATTACAACCTAATAATTATCTATTTTAATCAACAAAGTCTTCTATTTATTGACAATTTGTCATTCAATGTGAACAGTTTTTCTATTAATTAATTATTGTTCGCATTAAATAAATAAATGAATGAAATACTTATATAATTTTTTTCTGGATTCTGTTATTAAATAATGATTTTTATAAATCTAAAGCGGATTTAATGACTTGAAACGTCATTATATTGTAAGTAATAAAATATCGTAAATTGAGTGTAATGTACAAAATGCAATCTTATATAATAAAATGATTACTATTGCAAAATGAAATCTAATTGATATAAATAAAAACTAGTTTAGAGAAACTTTAGTTTAAAGGTTTGATTTATATTAAATATGTTTAACTTTTGAGTTAATTTGAAGTCAAGTTTGACAGCATTTCCAAAGAACCGCCTAAAAGAATCTTGAATTGAATAACTTATATATTAAAAGTAGTGTCGGGTCGACGAACTTCAATGCAAAACTACAGTTCACTATTCATATAAACTTATACAGTGAAACCCGTTTATAACTCACAGGTCGGTGCAGTGCGAGTTATAACCGGGATTCGTTATAAGTGTCCACTTTTTAAACAAATTAATCAATCGGTACACAAGATATCATGAGTTATAACCGGGTATTCGTTATAACCGGGTATTCGTTATATCCTCGTTCGTTATAAGCGGGTTTCACTGTAATACGTAAAGTCAAAGCCAAACAAACGTATTAAAAGTCAGCCTTAGATTCAATGTTATTCTGTCAGTGATTTAATCGCAATCTATTACTATAATATTGCACTATATTTATGGTTGTATTCTATGTTGCATTCAATGTTGTATTCAATGTTGTATTCAATGTTTGCCCACTTTTAAGAAAGTGAAGTGAAGCCAACGGATCAAAAGCAAAATAATTGCATTTTATTATTATATAGTTTACTGCTATGTAATTAATTATTTATCACTTAATATAACTTAAGTTACACTCAAATCATTATTATTATTATTATATGATATTATATTATATGAATAAATGACTCAAACTTCTCCTTCAATTCACTGCTGATTCGATTGTTTTTGTTATAACAAAATTATTTTTTAATTTTAATTTTTGTTTAAATTTGTGTTTTATTTATTTCGTTGAAAAATAATTTGATATTAAAATAGAAAATAAATATATCTCTAATATTGATATCAATATTAATAGACATTATATTGATATTAATTATTGTTATAATAAATAAGATATTGATATAAAACAAATTAAATCACATTCTGAGAAATGGCTTACAATGAGGTTTGACTTTAATTACTTTATAGTTAATTATTTTATTGATATAACGACTGATTGTGTCTATAATTGTGTATAATTTGTCTCATTATTTGACGATTGGATGCAATGCTCGCACAGAGAGTCGATCCGGAGTTGATTTTCACAAAACAGGAACGCATAGGGAAGGGATCTTTCGGGGAAGTGTTCAAAGGCGTCGACAATCGCTCACAACAAGTGGTGGCCATCAAAATAATAGATCTCGAAGAAGCTGAAGATGAGATCGAAGATATTCAACAAGAGATTATGGTTTTATCGCAATGCGACAGTCCTTTTGTCACCAAATACTTCGGCTCTTATTTGAAGGTTTGCTCTAAAACTGAGTCATCTGTTTGTCAGTCGTTTGTGTTTTGATTGGATGTGTTTTGATTGCAAACACTTTTAATTGATTTGATTAATGGGTTTGTGTTTAGGGAACTAAGTTATGGATTATAATGGAGTATTTGGGCGGCGGTTCGGCGCTCGACCTCATGAAAGCGGGACATTTCGAAGAGATGCACATTGCGGTCATTCTTCGGGAAGTGCTTAAAGGTTTGGATTACTTACATTCGGAACGAAAACTTCATCGAGATATCAAAGGTTTGAACATTTGTTATATAAGAGTCCATTGTTTTTGAGTTTTAGAAATTGAAATGCAATTGAAATGCAATTTGAGAAACAATTTATAGAAACGAACCATAAATGGAAAGAAATGTTTGATCTAAAAAGGAATTGATTTGATGCTTATCTTAAATATTTTTAAATAGCGGCCAATGTATTGCTGTCAGAGATGGGAGACGTGAAGTTAGCTGACTTTGGAGTTGCCGGACAGCTGACCAACACTACCAGCAAAAGAAGTACATTCGTGGGAACTCCTTTCTGGATGGCTCCTGAGGTCATCAAACAGTCCGCCTACGACTCGAAGGTGTGCCCTATATTAGACTCATATCTATTTGATTATTACATTTATTATTTCTCACATTTATTAATATGAAATATAGGCTGACATTTGGTCGTTAGGCATAACTGCTATTGAATTAGCGAAAGGCGAACCTCCAAATTCAGATTTACATCCAATGCGAGTACTTTTTCTAATCCCTAAGAATAATCCGCCACAACTGACTGGCAATTATAGCAAACAATTCAAAGAGTTAGTCGAGGCCTGTCTTAACAAAGACCCTGAGAATGTAATCTATTTATTATATCATCTATTGTTTCATTTATTTGACAAAATATATCTATCAATAGCGACCGTCGGCTAAAGAACTCTTAAAATTTCCATTTATTCGAAAAGCCAAAAAGAACTCGTACTTAATTGACTTAATCGAAAGGTATAAGCGATGGAAGGCTGCGGGCGGCGGACAGAGTGATAGTGATTCAGAAGCATCCGATTCGTGAGTACCACTTGATTACCATTTTTGATAAGTGACTCATCAAAACCAACATTTCACTCATTTAGAGATGAATCTAAGGGTACTTCAAGTGTTGATAGTTTGATATGGGATTTGACAATAAGACCACAACACAATCCAACACAATCTAAATTATATGTCGAAACCAATCCCGAACTCAAAAGCAACGAAAGCGACGAAATAGTATTGACGCGAAATATTAGTAAACAGGCTTTGAGTAGCAAAAAGTCTCAACAAAACGGTGAAACCAAATTTGTAGCTGAAATGGTTGGCTCCAAACAAACGACTCCATATCGGAATGCGGTTGAGAAACAAACTCAAAACGAACAAAAAACATCGATTGTTGTAATTGATTCTAAAGGTTTTTGTTATACTTGTATTTCAATTGTATTTCTTTATTAAGAAACAAACAGCCAATCAATTGATGCAAAAGGCATCCAAAGACGATTCGCCTTCTAATAAAAATTCAAATGATAGACATCTCAATCGAACAGAAAACGAGAGTCTAATTCGGTCTAATCTTTCGCCAGAAATGAATAGTCAGACAAACGAACATAAGAGCAAATCGATGGCCAGTTCTGCGTCGCACGAGATTCGTGATCGCGAACAACGGGCCAGCGGTCAGCCTTCGGGACAAACAAGCAATTTAGCGACAGGTGTTTCGCGATTAACTAAAAATGTGCGAAACAGCAGTGACAAAGAGTCTTCGGGTGTCAGCAAATCGAATCCTACACAATCGTTGCCAAATTCACATTCACATTCACAAAGTGCTATTTATCCGGTTTTAAATGAGGTATTGATGACAATTATTAACTATTGTTGACAATTACTAACTATTGTTGACAATTACTAACTATTGTTGACAATTACTAACTATTGTTGACAATTATTAACTATTATTAACTATTATTAATTTGTTTACATTGAAAGCTCGCTCAGAGATATAAACGCAATAGCGTTGATCTTCAGAATTCCAAACTCAATGCAATCGACAATTTAAAGCTTGCATTTGAATCGGCAGAAAACTCGTGTTCAGGAGTTTGTGATTTTTTTGTTAAAGAAATTGTGTCGAACCTCAATGGACGACAACCACAACCCCATCATCACCACCACCAACACCAACCACACCATCAGCAACACCAACATCATCATCACCAAAGAAATAATATTAACTCCAAATATGAAAATTCTTCATATCGTTTGAATGCAAACCTTAGTTGAATTAATATTAAGGCAACTATTTTTTCTGCGGATCAATTAGTTTAAGATTAAATCTCAAATAATAACTTTATTTTAACTGAACGTTATTTTAATATAACGAATAGATTTAAAACTTTAGTGATATGTACTGTATTGTAAGACTGTATAGTACTGTAACATAAAGTATTAGCTTTATTAATGTCAAGTATTTTTATTTTAAGAAGAGGTCAATTAGTGTAGCTTTCATTTGATGATACAATTGATAACTTTATTATGGTTTAAAGGGAATAAAAGAAATAACTTTAATTATTTAATTATAATATTCTTGTACTTCTTATTTATATCATATTAATTGTGACGCCTCATTGGTTCCTATTTTGGTTCCTTTTTCACTATAAGTAGAATAGACTGCGGTTGAGACAGATCCGAGTCGGGGAGAGGACATCATTTTTATTAAATATTTACATTTATTATTTTTTTTAATATAAAACAAAAATAATAATAAAAACTAGAAATAATTTATGACGCGTTCGAATAGATATTGACACAAAGTTAAAAATTTTTTCAATATATAAATACTCAATGAATATTTTATTCTCATATATCATTTTAAAGCTTGTTTACTTAGCTTTAATCTTAAATTATGCAATTATAGAATTAATCGTATGATTAAAAAATACATTATTAATCAAAATCTTAACATATGCTAAAAAAGGTTAGGCCAAAAACGCTGACATCCTATCACATGAGAGACCTGTTGTTGATATCGACTCCGACTGAAAGAAATTATATGTTTAGGTATTTATTGTTTAGAGATTTACAAAACAAATGATGAAATCGAAAGAAAAGTTAAATGAGAAAAATTTTTGGCCCAAAGAAACTAAGTGTGATATCTCCTGAGTTTGGAAAGTACGCCATTGCAGACCGATTCGAGTAAAGCTCTTAAAAAAAATATTCCAGCATTTAATCAAAAAAATGTTGAAGATATCGCTTTTGAAGACTCGATTAGTTCAGAAATATTTAATAGAAAATTGAATATTAAATATTTTGATATTAATACGAATGATTAGTTTATGATTGTTTTCAAACTTTAAGTGTAATTATTTTTCTTAAGCAAAAGAATTTTTAAAAAATTCAAATAAAATTGAAGAATTAATCTTTCATTTGAAATATTTATTTAAATTACTTAATCCATTATATATTTGTTTGAATACTTATTGATTTAATATCTTTTCGTTGGTTAATATAATATACGTTTTGTAAAACATTTTTATTAAACATTGAAGTAATTTATTTTGAATAATTGTCTGTAAAAATGCATTCCTCTCTCAATAAGTTATGATTTGTTATTATCTTATGAAAGGGTCGTTCTATTGGTTTGAGTTTTTAATATTCTTATTCCCCAAAATTAAATCTTTTGGTATGTCTTTTGATTACATTTAAATCGGATTATTGTTTAGATTAAATATAAGTATAAGTTATTTATAAAAACAATAACTCATTACTAAGGCCTAAAAGTTGAAGTAAAATAAAACCTAAAAGGTAGGTAAACTAGTAATAAAAACACCACTTTTTGGGAAGATATTTTGGTAATTAAAAAAGTAAAATTTTTAAAGTTTTAATCATTTTTAAATTAAGAATGGTCTAAAATGGAATTGTCAAAAATTTCTAGGTGGTCATGGCATCCTTGCTGCATAGCTAGTTACATAATTAATTCAACGGGAGAAAAAATGGGACTTAGAGTTTTTTAATTGTTAGCGCTTTTCATTATTAAAAGCGAGTTCACTCAATTGCAAATCAGTATTCGGGCACTGACTTTAAATAAACATTAATATTGACCATTCTTTGGACTACAGTATAAATGATATTAAACCAATTTTAATGATTCTTATCTCTATTTATGATATAAAAATACTTTTAATTATGAAAATTGATATTTTCTATAAACTATGTTTTTATTAATTAAAAGAACAAAACCCGAATACAGTTAGGCTTTGCTTTACAATGAGTTCAAAGAACGCGCGAGAAAGTGAACAATTAAAAAACGCAGTCCCATTCTTTGAATCAAATGCGAATGTTAGCCTTACTATAAAACCTAACAGGTTTTAATTTAAATAAAGTGTTTTACTTGATATCCATTTAAAACAAAGTCAATGCAAGTAAAGGGTATCCATTAATTTATTTGGGTACAGTTACCGGCTTCCACAAAAAGCCCCAAAAATTTTGAATGTATAAACTAATTTTTGTAAACTAATTATTTTATTATAAATTTAATATTTTTAGTAAGTTCATATAACGGTAACCACTTGAACACAAAATAACTAAAAAGTTGATCGAAATTAAGCGTGTTGTTTATGGGGAAAACACCGTTACACACACCCCATCCCTTCGAGTCATACTGTACATCGTTGAATTCAGCTTGACAACCCGAGTAATTTGATACCCCACTTGATGAAGAAACGCTATGGTTATATCTATTTTCAAAAAGGGGGTAGGGGGTCAAGTGGGGTATCAAATTACTCAGGTTGTTGAGCTGAGTCAAACGATGTATGACTCGAAGGGTGTGGTGTGTGTAACGTTGCAGTTTATATCATTTGATATTGCGGTTAAGTGCGGTATATCGCGGTTGAAATGCGTTAGCATACGGAAAACTCACTTAGGGCTCATCCTTAAAGTAAGTACGCACAAAATTCGCGTTTTTAGACCCCTCCCTCCCCCTTGTACGCATTTTGACACCTATTTCTTGCTATTTTTCTATGAGAGTTTAGTGTC
>JAUJYU010000388.1:0-13816 GCA_033995675.1 Nothrus silvestris
GAATGAAACAAAGTTTAAAAAAAATTATCCACATCTTTCATATAACCCAATGGTTACGCTAAATATAATTTTATAAATGAAATCTTTTCATGATTATAATCAGATACAGCTTTAAAATCAACTTTATTTTTAATAGAAAAAGTTTTATTTAAGATTTGATGTCACAAAAGATGTCACAAAACTCTAACATCAATGATTGAAAATACAATTTGCAGTATAAGTTAGCACACTTTTCATAGCGCTCCTCGTTTTCATCATATTTCTGATATAAAAAATATAAAAAATGATTCTCTCATGTTTGGGAAGAGTCTCATTATTTGTTATTTGATATAATTTGAATACAAATATTAATAAAAGATCGCAATTATTATCAAAATTTAATCACAACTCTATAGATATTAATTGTTAGGTTAATAGTTAGATTGGCTCAAAAACTTATTTGAAATAAAAAGTAAGTTTGCTTTGAGATGCAAAACGTATTGAATGCAAATCGATATGTACAACCTTTCTATTGTATGATCAGAAGATCTTTCATTATAAGATCCAAATATAATTGTAATCAATAAATAGGTAATTAAGATAAATATAGCGAAATCGCGCTTCAATTCGACGTACAATACAGTATTCGTTTTAACTAATTGTTATACTTTCGTAAAGCATTTATAAAAGATTAAGTATCTTAAAGATTAAGTATCTTAAAGATTAAGTGTCTTAAAGATTAAGTATCTTAAAGATTAAGTATCTTAAAAGGATTGGAGCATCTAATGTAGCTCTCATTTGATTATAACTTTCAATACAGCGTTAGTGAAAATTTCAATGCGAAAACATTTATATTATTATTAATTATAAAAATGTCAAAGAAATGATTCTTACTTGAAGTAAATGATGATTAAGTGATCCGTCCATAGCCTTTAGTACTTATCAATAAATGCTCAAAACTATTATCAGCGTTTATTCGATTAAATGAAATATCATTATAAGCTTGAAAACTATTACCGCTAAACTGTTATTAGTTTTATAGATATTATTACAAATATAATAAAAATAATGCTTATGCTGTTCTACAGTTGATTCAATTATGAAAAATTTGTCTTTCAATTATACAGTATATTCTGATAGTAAATCAAGTTTTACGTTCATTCATAACATTAATTTGTGAAACTCTCTCACAGTTATAGCATAGGAACTGGTCATTGAAGTTGAATAACAAACAAACTTAAGTTAAACACTGTTTTTGCAGTTACTTGAGTTTCTTATTTGTCAGTTGTTTTGTCGGTGTGTGTGAACTGTTTTGTTCAATGATATTCAATGATAATATTCTCGACAGACCCACAACTAGTCAATAGACCAACAACTTGTAACTTCTTTGACGCGTACATTAAACCAAACCCTAAAAAAGGTAACAATTGTGGCACAAGTTTGAGATCCCGAGGGAAAAGTTATGATGAATATTAAAGATCATAGTTCTTCAATTGAAGCTTAAGTCATTCGGTAGAACTGATTCTCAGATTTGATGCATGCCTTAAAGATAGTAATACTTTCTTTTTAACACCATATGGAATAATGTTGTAATAATACCAGAAGGCTATTATCTGTGGGAAATCGTGTTTCGGGTGATGACTATATCGAGTCGTTGCGCCCATTAATGAGATCTTAAAAAGAATGAAAGATACATTTACTCACAGCTAAATTATTTACTAATATTTAAAAAGCACCATTTACAACATGAAACTACTACTGTATCAACATAGCTATTAATTAATATAGTTAAACAAATTATATGTTTTGGTCAAACATTTCTTGTTTACGCTTTCAATTGTTCTAAAGTGTAGCGAAAATTCACATTTTGTAAAAGTTATTCTTATTATTAATCAAATTAAGTAATATGTGTTGTATTATAAACTGTTTTGTCACGAAATAAACTGCGGTAAACTTTACAAGGTTTTCAATGGTTCGAATCTGCGGCTGGTCATAGCCAACACCGGTTCCGCTCTTGGTCTAACACTTCAACTAATAGTTTTAACTGGCATTTTGTCTTTAATTCGTTTTTGGGTCAATATTATGCAACTTTATTAATCAAAGTTATTTATCTTTATTTATTTTCAATTTACTATATATTCTCACTGGAAAACAAGTTGTGATTTTCTGTGAATCAAATCGCTATCAATTGATATTAATCTTACGGGAAATCAAACGAAGACCGTTCACAAGAAACTCAATAAGTGTTATATTATTTGTCAAAATTGCCTCTGTTTATAAGCTTTATTTATCTTTCAAATCACTTTTCACTTCAATTTAAATTTGATTTAATCTATTTTATAATGTGAGCTAACTCTTAACCTAAACTTTTAAGTTATTTAAAACGTTTACACTTAAAGAAAGAAAGACTACATAATATATTGAAAGACATTACAGATAATTATAAAAAGTTTCAATTGCGTAATAATGTGTGCTTTATTTTAATGAATTCTAGTAAGTAATTAAGGGCAAAACTGAGCTTAGGATTAGATCTTTAAAGATTAGCACAAGCTATATGTGAAGTGAGTTATTTTATGAATTCATCTTCAGTCACATTTGATTCCCAGAATTCTGTTCATCACAAGTTCTTCACATTTCTCACGCTTTGCTTTGACTAATCTTTGAATCAATTCTTTGATACAAATGTGTTGACAATAATGACAACAATGACAATCGGCTTGAAAAGACTTATAGACATCTTGAGCCGATCCTAGGCTATTATCCTGAGTCTAATACATATGATTACTTATTGAATAGATTGTTAAAATGGGTTTTTAAGGCTATTAATCACTAAAAGATAATTATTGCAGAAATAAAATAAATAATTAAGCATAAGTATCTTAATATATCTTCAATTTAAATGCATGGCTTTATTTTGAACAACTTATTATTTTTAATACTATTCAAAATCTCAATTGTCTTAAAGATTACAATTAGTTTGATTATTGTGTAGTTAAAACTTACTTAACAATTAGTTAATTAGTTAAAAGCGATTTAGCAAACTCTTAAAATAAAATATTTGTTAAGAATTTTTTTCATGAATTAATAATTTTCGCTCAAAACCGACTCTAACCTATCGAAGCCCTAAAGTTCTATGCTTAGGAATCATTTTCAAATTAATAGTCAGACATTCATAAGAAGACCCAAAGACACCATCATTTTTTCATATAGAAGTTCGTTTAAAAATAATCATATTCTACTTATAATAGGTTTAGAAGTTTTAAATTTGGCGCTTATTTATTGTGATTCAAAAATACATTATTTACGTCTTCAATGATATCAAAGTTTGAATCGATTGAACACATATTTTATAAATACTGTGAATATTAATTTATTATTGAAAAGAAAATACTTGCGATTAAACAAAAAATTATAATTCAATTAATTTTAGAAATGAATAGATTTAACGATCAAAGTATGAAAAGATGACAAAAAAGTGTATTCAAGAAAGTGATTGCATCTAAAGTGTTCCTCCATTTTATCAAAAACAAAAGCAATGAAATGTTAGTGAGAAAAACAAGTTAAGTGTTGGCCTCATATGAAATACAGTTAACACATTTGGCAATAGAGTTGAGACTAACTGTCAGACGACAAACACATGTGCGCTAAACATGACTTCTAATTATTATATCATTAAATGTATTTATATTTCTATTTAATTGATTTTAATTAAATTAAACTATTATTAAAAACTTATAAATGATATTTAGATTTAATAAGAAAACTTAGGATAAGTTTTTGATAAGAAATATGTGAATTAACTGGTATTTGTATTGACTGTCTTTCAGGCGCCGCAAACAGTACTTTACAAGACTTCAAATTAGCGGAAAGTGCGGGCGCTTACACTTATCACGACAGCAATGCCTGGTCTACGGCTTCTTGTAATCGCTTTATTTACTGGTAATGTATTTCTGCATTCATTTCAATTCAATTCTTTTCATTTCTAAATAATTAAACCAATGTATGTATTAAACGGACGTAATTATTACGTAAAACGTCCCTAAACTCGACATTAGTTATATGTTAATTGAATTGCAATTAATTGAAATATGTATTGATTATTATGTGATTAATAGGAAGACCAGTAATGACATCCTTGAGCTGACGGAGCTCTCAATGGACGTGAATCTGACTGGAAATCAGCTAAAGATTCAGTTCCAAAACACACCCGTATTGGAGGGCATTAGCGTTCACGAGACACTCGATAAGGTCTATATTCTTGTGGCAACTGTTGCTTCGGTTCATCGACTTGTCTTTCCTCATCCGCGAAAACTCGGATCAGTTGCTTCTGTAAGAACTGAATGCAATCACTTTTTAGATTATATTAAAAGTTTTATTTTTAATCAAAATTTTTTCAAATTAAAAGATTGAATGATTGCATGAATTGTTGTTGAGTTAAGTTTTACGTCTATAACCAAATTCAATGGTTATGTATGAGCTGTTGTCACCTTTGAATGTCATGTCTTCTTATAATTCATTAACTCTCAGCTTAGAGTTGTTGAAGAGTATGTGTGAGAAAGACTTGTTTTTTTTGTTAGTGATATAAATATTTCCCACAATTAAGATTCCGAGGTTTGAATCCCATGACAATAGTTGTGATTGTATACGAATATTACTAACGGATATGTTATATGATATGCTCTTTATTTATGAAATATAAAAGAATTGATGACATTTTAGGCTTATTTATAGTTTGCGAACCTTGTGTCGCATCTTTTCACTCAATCAATTGAAGAGTTGAATTATGAAGGCATGTGTTGAGCATTATTTGATCCTCCACTTCCTCGATTTCATTAAATATAACCTATTATTAAATATTAACAATTGCTTCAATTTGTTGAACCTTTAATTCAAATAAGTTATAGAATATTTAAATGAGAGGTTTTGCTCTATAATAAGTAGACATTAACTTTTGATTTCAGGCTTCATCTGCTGCGGCATTAAATATTTCCCCACGAAGTTTGTTAACATCAGTTTCAGGCCAAGAGCTGTCGCGTTTCTCGATCTTCTACAACGCTTACACACAAAACTTGGACGAGCCGTCAAACTATAGTGTTCTCAACTCATCATATGGTTCAACGCTTGGGGTCCCGATTCCAATCACTTCGTGCTCATGGCTTACACCTGAACGCGACGCCGTCTTTGTCATCGCCAATAATATCGGTTCACTACTTGTTGTCAGATTGGGTTCACCTCAAGACTCAGGTATGGCTTTCATTATCTAATAAATAAATAAACAAAAAATTTGTAGCATTAAGACATTTGGTGATAATGGACTCCCACTGCGAATGTCCTCTGCAGTGTTTGCAATGTTTGCACCTCTCTTTGGTTCGGTTGTTATCGTTGAGAAAGTTTGTCAACTTTTCTCATGGGATAGTTTCACATAATTCGCTTTTGGCGCACTTTTTGCTCAAATAACTAATCTTTTTGACTTAAAAGTGTTTATTTGACAATTAAATTAACTTTCATTTTCACCCTATCGTTGAATATATCTTAACTTTTGGCTCAAATCTGAGTGAATAAAAAGTTAAAAATTGTCGAAATAAAAGTTTGAAACAAATTAAAAATGAAAAGCTTAACAAAAAATATGTGAAATAAAGTATTTTTAATGAAATTGGGTTTAACAAAAATAAGCAAAAACTTAGTTTCACACGTTTTATTTGACAGGAAAAGTAATTAGTTATGAATTGAAGCAAACAACTATTATAGGCAGGCTATGGAGCGGACTCGTCCCCTCTATTATCAGGTAATTCATCATTAAATTATAACTTTTTGCTTAAAATGGATTCAAAGGAGAACTTAATTTATAAAACAATAAATGTTATGTTAATCATGTATTACATTAATTTAAAATTAATACAAATGAAGCATTTATTATATTTAAAGCAGAGGAAGCCAAGAGGGCGATGAAGCGGCTGTTAGTCTTGTTTCCCACGCAATCCAAGACGATTACCTTATATTTGCGTTATGTCGCGATTTGAGAATAAGAATGTGGTCTTATAGACGACAAGAGTGTCTAATGGCTTATTCTCTACTTCAAAGAACTCACACAACACAAAAGTTCTCGTCAAATATGAATGGTATTTAAGGCTTTAATTCATGTATAAATAATTTTAATTGTTAACGTATATTACAGTATTATTTTTAATTAATGAGAACACTAGCGATTAGTTGACATTTTGTTGTTATACTTTAGTTCGACGGCCTGTGATTCTCAAGAAATGGAACTCTAAAGACACTCTATATTTAGCCTCTTTCGTAGCCGGCGGTGAACAAAGACAGTTCCTGTTATTTGAACCCATCTTAGAGAACAGTCATTATATGCTTAGAAAGTTAGCAACAATTAATGCACCAGAAGCTGATTTGGTTGACTTTTGTATTGCCAACAATGAAATTTGGTCGCTTTGGACCAATGCGGAAAACATACCAAACATACTCTATTGTCCAATTGAGAGGTTTACTTAAAATCATAATAATAGCAATCAATAACAATCAATAAAAAGTTCTAATTTAGCATAACCTGTATTTGACCCTCAATTGTATTTACAGTTGTTCGTCGTGCGACTGGAGATCTCTTGCCTTACATTCACAATTCACACAAAAGATAAACATTAACTCAATATTAGTGGATCCGCGAGAGTTTTACATTCAGGATATCTTCTGGTCTGGGAATTTTTCCCTTCAGACAATTGCCAAATCAATTAGTGTGAGTCAAAACTCTTATATTCACAATCGAACTCATATTTAGGCAATATTTTCCGCTCAATTTATTTTCACTTTCATTTGAATTTTGTTAAACTATCGGCTCTTTTGTATTGTTAAACAGATTATGAGCAGAATTTCTGAGTCTTCGTTAATTGGCTGTAAAATCGAATTATTAATAGAAGAGGCCACTAAAATAGTTGAAAATAAGGTATACTTTTAAATTATGGCTATTTTAAGTTTTATATAACCTTTTTTGTTTAAGTTTAATTAATATGCTTTTAATCTATCTTTTGATTAAAAAAATGGTGAATTGTTCCCCATTTTATTTTTCTAAACTTATATAAGCATTAAATACAAAGTTTTAAACTATTATAGTATAAGCATTGGTTGCAATTATTAGAAATGACAGCAAACATATTAAACGGGATTATCTTATTTGATAAATAGTTGATAATTATGAATTATAATTGGAATAATTATAAAAGCTGTCAAATTATTTTAATTGAAGAGTTTAAAAGTTAAGATATAATTGGTTTTATAATAGATCCGAAATCTCGTCGGAGCCGCAGAATTATCAGCCGAAGAATACA
This sequence comes from Nothrus silvestris, assembly GCA_033995675.1. Taxonomy (NCBI): domain Eukaryota; kingdom Metazoa; phylum Arthropoda; class Arachnida; order Sarcoptiformes; family Nothridae; genus Nothrus; species Nothrus silvestris. Next base: position 7,314 of record JAUJYU010000388.1, read on the forward strand.
CTAATTTAGAGTTGGATTCGTGGGAAAAATTGCATTCATTTTGCGTTCAATACCATAGCGTAGAGAACAAACCGCTCGGATTATTCATTGATCCCAAAACTGGATTGAAGGGAATAATTAAGAAATCGCATATCGAGTTTCTTAGAAAAAGTGATAATTTCGATAATGCGATCATAAGCTCAATGTTTGACAACAAATTAAATTATGATCCTTTATGTGAAGACATGTCAGTCGAATCGAGTTTAACAATACTTTTGAAAAGTGTAAATATAATATCTCAGGCATTAACTGAAGACGATTTAATCATATTCGAGGTCTCACTCTTGAGAGGAGAAACTGCTTTAAATGCCATTTCAAGCCTAATAGAAGGCTCGTTAATGTTGGCAACAGATCCCACTTCGATGAATGGCGAACCACTCAAACATAGCTTTGATAATATCTTCTCAAAAGCTCCGCAATTGATAGAAGCGATCGAAGTTGTGATTAAAAGTTTAGACTTGGATTTGAAAGAGTCCTCTAATTCAGACGAAGACATAATAGAAAACATTTCACATCCAATTCTTCCAATTTTTATGAACTTCCTATCGAGCGATAGTGGACTCACTTTATTGAGTGAAAGTGTTAAACAAATGGCAAGATTGAGGTTCAACTTTTGTCGTGATTTATTGCTATTTCAATCATTTATATCGCAATTAAGAAATAAAGATAATTCAGATATCATTGAAAAAATGCATTCAAATACCATACCATTGAATGCAATGTTTTTACATTCGTATTCTTTCATGACATGGCTTTGTGAAACACCAATGATGTTATCAAATGTTAGAGCAGTCAATACAGAAGACAGTGTCGCACATCTATCACTTCTAGAGCTTAACGAATATATAAATATTAATCTTAGTGGTGGTCTCATATCATCGCCTTCTGATTGCGGCCCACGAAGTATTTTGAATCATTTCATTCAAAACAATGGCGGAGTTTTAGCGAAAAAGTTACTTTCGTATAAGTTATCATTAATTGAAGAAACGGTCACCAATTTAGAGGTTTGGACCACAATTATGCCAACTTATGTGCAATCAATAGCACAACTTGTTTGGCCCGTTTCCACACAATTCAAATTAGCAGAATTTCTTCTCGGTTTCGGTCAATACCAACTATTACAACAATATATTAATAAATTAGATGTTTGGTGTGTATGGAATGCAAGTTCTCGACAATTCCTCAAAGCCTTGTGTTATCTCATTATTGGAGAACCAAATAAATCCATTTCACTCTTTAATAAAGCCATATTTGGTGTCAATGAAGAACCGTTTCTCAATAGAATAATTGTTGGACAACTCAATCAAAGTCAAGAAGAGGATGATGTCATTAAATCCAATGTAGTTTTCAAATATTACAATAAGTTATTGCAGTTGTTTGCACTTTATTCACATTCAGACGCCATCATCGAAGTGGTCAACAGTGCGATCGCGATGTTAGACGAGTCAACTGATGTGAACTATGAAGAGCACATGACTTCTTTATATTCAACACTATTTATGTGTCACTTAGAGTTGGGAAACACGACCGAAGCTTATGAAGCAATGATATTGAATCCGGATATGTCTCAGAAGAAGGTTTGTTTACGACAATTCATTGTGAATCATTGCGAAAGTGGACAACTTTCAGGGTTGACAGCATTCACTTATACTGATATTGAGGATGAATTCGTTAATATAATCGAATCGCGGGCCAGATCTACAGATTTGCTTTTATCCAATAAAATCAATTATTATCAGCTCTTATACGCATATTTTGTGAGAGATAGTAATTACAGAAGAGCCGCGTCTGTGATGTATGAATACTGTCGAAGACTTAGTCAAGAAGTTCACGGCATTGAAAGTATCAAAAAACAAGTGACGTGTTATTTAATAGCACTTAATTGCTTGAAAATCGTAAATCCAAAATATTCATGGATTGTAAAGCCATCCGTCAGAAGACAACCCAATTCCCCAATAACTAAACGAAAACACGACACCAGTGATAACCATATGGGAGATCACGAATCAATTAAACCAATTATTGAAATACTAGACAGTAATGATATTAAACGTGAATATGAATTAGTGAAAGCCAGACTTCGGTTATTACAAAAAGATCAAAAAACCTATGCCATCGCAAACACACAATTGGGAGGAATGGAAACCATAACGCTATTAATATCTGCCTCTTTATATGATATAGCGTTCAGTTTGAGTTCATTGCTTAATCTCAGATTAGAGCCAGTCTTCGAAGGCATTGTTTCCAAATATATATATTTAGTCCATTCCGGCAATAGTTATGAAATCGTTGACGTTTACGACTGTTTTGTTGATAACGACTCGGCTTCACTCGGGTTTATAAATAGCGCCGATTTAACACCTGTTGAAAAGATGTGGCATTTAATATCTGCTTATATTGATAGATATGAACTCAAAGGACAAACTTTTTTAAAAAGATGCGTTTCAGAAAAATTATTATCCAATGGTATTATTATTCCCTCGTGTCTTAAGTTGAAATATCAGGTGAGCATAGCTTTTCATTTCACTAAAATATTTTAAATAATTTCATTTGCGAAATGCTTTTCTAAAATTAATAACTAATTAATTAATTAAAATTAAAGATTACAAAAGTTTTGCAGCTATTGTTGTTCTCTAAAAATCTATTATTTCCTAATTAGTGCGTATTAGACACAAGTCTACAATATATTAAAAGTTAGCACAAAAATGTACACAAACCATAACTAACTAATTAACAACTTGAGAGTGCATAACAAAATTGTTGATATTTTCTCAGTTTCTAAAAGCTATTCAATTCTCAAATGCTTTTTATCACATAATGTCTCTCATTAAGGATATAATTGTTAAGAGACTTGAGAAATAAATGTTGAAAATAGTTTTAGCAAAAATTTGCAACTAATTGGCTTAAAAAATGTCAATATTTTCTTTTACTCAGCAATACTTTGCTATTTTAATCTCATTGATTGCGATCGTGCGATCACTTTCTAAATGACTTAATTATTCTTAATATAGAAGCAAAACTGTCCTGAATTGCTTCGCCTATTGATATCGTATGACTTCATAGAAGAAGCAGTCAATCTATCGATGGAATACATTCAAGCATTCATAGGAAAGGGAACCGAATATTTCGACATTCGGTGCGCACTATTGCCTAATACGCCTCCACTATATATTCCGATTCATATATTTAATATTCTGTTGAAAATTCTTGACGAAGAGAAAAATATTGTTCCACAATATAAAAAGGTATTTAATTATATATTTTATTCAAATATTCTTCAAATATAAATGAAGCTTATGTTCAAATATGAAAATTCATAACAAGTTTAAGTCTAAGTTAAACTCATTAATAAGATTACTAATTGAAGTTTTGTAGAAAAATATTTATTTAATTTAAATTTCTATTAAAGTGATTTTTTATAATTAATATTAATTCAGATGCACTCAAAATTGGATAATGAAGTGAAAAGACTCCGCGGACTTTCAATTACAACATCTAACTCTTCAGTTTAATATCTAATATCATTAATGAAATGTTTAAAAAACTTATTAATTAATGCTTTAGGATTTTAAAATCAAACATCACTGCCATTTGTTTTATAATTAAATTTACTTTTATTTGAGAATATTTAGTAAATTTACAAAAATGTTTAAAAACTATATTAAATTGGACTTTTTCTACTTATTAAATGTTCTTCACATTAGCTCTTAATTAATTGGTTGAGTGAACAGAATAGAGAGTACGTGCTTTTGGGGATTCATATGCAGTACAGTATAACTACATTGTGTTTTTGTTAAAGTTCTTTAATTAAGACTCTGTGAGAACATTAATGTTGACTTAAGTAAAATAATAATTAATGAATTGATTAACTTTAAGTATGTGTCGATTAATTTTGATTACTTAAATAATTTAAGAAAATATTGTCAAAAACGACTCAATTATCTAATTATAAGCAACCCTTAGACCAAAAGAGTAGAGCGGATGTTAGTTGAGCTCATTATTCATCCTATGGTTCTTATTGACGATTTACTCAACTTTAACGGAAACATAAACTTAAGACTTGAGATTATGTCTGAAGTTATGATCAATCTTTCGTTACTGAGTATTGAATTTCAAAAGAAGCTAAAGAAGCGTTTTCTCAATATTAGTTTTTTAAAAAACTAAACCCTTAGTCCAAAGTTGTTTTGATAGCAATCACTACTAACGAGTAAGACTTAGTATAGTCTACTTAAACATTTCAAATAACTGCTTCAACGCTTATTTTAATCAAATTGCAATGATTTCCGTTTATTCTTATTATAGTTCGTTTATTCTCTGCTATTCATGAAATGATATAAAAAAGTACTTTATTTTTATTCATATTCAACGAGAAATAATATTCATTTGTGGTGAGGTTATTATGCATTTACTTGTGTTGAGATATGAAAACTGAGTTATATACAGTATAACAAGATTGCCTCAACACTACTTAGCTTGTATTGTAAATGTAATATGCTCTTATATGCATTAGGATTACGTCTATGGAAATCACCTAGCAACATTGAATATATCCCCTTTAGCTTAAGTAAATTTACCTCAACCAGTACTAATGTCACACTATTATATAATTTATTATCATAAACATTACCTCATATTCTTTACACTGAAATTTTAATAATATTTTCGTGTCTAGAATTTATTTTGAATTCAAATATATTGAACCAATTTTAAGGAGTATTAATCTATTTTAGCAATGAGTGCACAAACGCACACACATTTATAAACTATATAAGTCTTGTTACACAATGCAAGTTAAAAATTGCAAAAAACAGTTTAATGTCCTCAAAATGTGTGATAAGCTTTAATGACTTACAACATTATTTAAAGTATTAATTTCTTTACCGCTAATATATATTACTTTGAGTAAAATAAATTGCATATTTGTTATAAATACAGAGTCCTATCGCTTAACAAAAGCTTAAAATGAAAAACAAAAATATTAAATTTCCGTAATTGCATTCATTTTTCAAACTGAAAATTCGTGCTAAAAATTTTATTTATATAACTGATGCAAAAGTTATTAATACATTATACAAAAAATATATTGTTTGACAACTTTTCAATGATTTTTGTTGTTTGAATTAAGAGCAGCCAAACAAGTCTCACCTCAACTGTGCCCTCACTTAACTATTCTGACGGAAGTATTCTTTTTTTAAACTCTTCTGCAATCACATTAGTCTGAAATTTCTATTTTTTGCTAATTTTAGGGCTTAGACCGAACTTAGACTTTGATTTAACTCATAATTTGTTTAAAGTTTATTAAAGTCAAGTAAAACTAGTAATGAAGACGTGGTTAAAATGTAAATATTAAATTTCATTCTAAGCTTTTTATTTGCTCAATAAAGTATTTTTAAATTAAATATTCAGTTTGGTTTCTATTCCATTCATTTCTTTTGGTTTTAGACAATAATTATGTTAAATAGAGATAAGAAGTCACCATAAGCTCAAATATTGGCAAAAGTTACAAACAGTGCCGTAGCTAGCTATGGGGCCAGGGGGCCATGACCCCCCCCCCACAAATTTTTGACCATTTAAGTGTAGATCTGTGGGGTATAGGCTTTAATATACGGCTATACATAATAAACATGTGTTGGCCCCCTCAGACCTAAAATCCTGGCTACGGCACTGGTTACAAAGGCTCAAAAATGCCTCAAGTGTTGTTTATTTTTGAATTACTGGTACTTATTATGAATATTAAGTCATTTGAATTTACAAAAATTATATTCAAATTCTTGAAATGTGTGAATCTCAATCTGATAAATATTTAGGGTAGTTTAATTATATAATAATTTATTAGTTTATTCTATCAAATAAAAGGTTTAGCATAAATTAATGTTTTACTTCTCTTATGTTAAGCTATATATTTGAACCGTTAAATATTCTTTATATCTTAAAATTATCTTTCATTTATTCATCTTTTCATTCATTTCTAAACCGATTATCCATTCGTTTCGCGATATTAATGGAGTCAACCCTCGTCTCCATTGCAAACGATCCTCCGCCACCTCCAGAACTTGATTCACAGACTCATTCTATGTATCATTTATTAAATTCTATATTTGTAATTTCTGAAATGTTGATAAATTAGTTTTACATTTTAACTTTCAGACTAACCCTTAAATGGAAAATTTCAGATATCAGGGCTTTAGAGAATTAAAATATTAAGTTTTAATGAATAACTAATTAGATTTGTTTTAACGATCTATTCTTACAATTATTCTAACAAATTGTCACAAATGTTGTTAATAATCAACAAATGAAATCATTGAAAGTATATTAAGGAAAAAGTGTTTAAGAGATAAAATCAATCAGTTATCACAAATGGATAATTAATCTATTTTGAAGTGAACTTTTTGTTAGTAAGAAAAAAATCTAAACCTAATGTTCTAACACATCGATTAATGATATAATATTTTCTCTCTTGA
>JAUJYU010000389.1:0-13811 GCA_033995675.1 Nothrus silvestris
TTGCAAATGTATTGAAAATTAGACATGAGTTTTGAGGATCATTTTAGGCCATTTGCCAAAAATTTATTTTTAAAAATGGTCATAAAAATGCATTGAATTAAATGAAACCCATATAAACTTGATATCGTTGGGACACCGTAGGACTCCTCAGTGTTAGTGACAAATTTTTTCGGCTTAAGCCAAATCTCACCGAATATTTCGCCGAATTTAGAAAAAAGTTTCGGTTTTACATTGAAAAACAGAAACATAAGAAAATTATCATAAAATTATATAATAAAGTAATACAATATAAACTGCAAAACAAAATCACTTTAAGAGAAATTTATATTTATATTGCGTATTGGCAAACATTTATTATAAGAGTTGAGTTTAATTGATTATAATTCGGCTCACTTTAAATTATTTTCAATTTATACATTTTCTGATTCAATTATGAATAAAATGAATGCTAAAAGTAAGTTAAAAATAAGAAAAGTTCTCATCAAATATTCGGTTTTTGTCATACGCCTAATATTGACGCCGAATTTGGCAAAAATGTTTCGGTTTATGACTTGCGCCCAATATTGACGCCGAATTTGGTTTTTATCATACGCCGAAAAAATTCATCACTATTTATACTGTATAATCTAAGTTGAGCTGATTCGAGCTAACTTGAGCTGAGCTGAGCTGAGCTCAAACTTGACTGAGCTGATTTGGTGCAATTCTTAATCTAAAATCTAAGCCAAATCTAAAATGCTATTATTGCTGTATTTATTTAAAGCGTATTTCAATTGTTTATTTTTTGAGTTGAGTCGCATTTAACACAATTAATATTAATTATTTAATTTACTGCTTATAACACTACGTAACAGTGGGGTAGAGGGGAGTCGTCGTAGTTTACGATTACGCGTAACGTTATTTATGAATGATTGCTTTTATGGAAGAATTAGTCTAAAAGTGAGTTAAAGTTTGGATAGTTTTTGTTGTTATTAAATGTGATTTTGAAATACATTGATATTTAAAGCTCTAAATCATTTGAATAAATGTTTAAAAAATGACTTAAAGTGTAATTTATTAATAATTGGTCGAAATGGCTAAACAAGTGATTCGCTCGGCTCAAGACATTTGTGCCGATTGTGGAGCTTTAGGTGAGCTTTAATTGATTGGTGAATACATTGGAGTCCATTGAATGGATTAATGAATAAATGCTATTTGTATTGAATTAGAGCCGAATTGGGCGTCACTTAATCGCGGAATTTTGATTTGCGACGAATGTGTTGTCATTCATAGGAGTTTAGGCCGTAATATATCTTAAGATAACTATTGTTTTGCTTTTAATTAATTATTAATAATTGAATTGAAAGGAAATATATCTCAAGTGAAATCAATTAAGAAAAGCAATTGGCGTTTGAGTCAAATCCAAATGATTGTAGAACTACACAGAAGTGGCGCCAACTCTATATGGGAACACACACTGCTCGACCCCCAACACGGCCGCAACGCCTCCCGGAGGAAGCCCTCCGCCAAAGACGCCTTACATCCCAATAAAAGCGAATTCATTCGCGCCAAATATCAAAGCTTGTCGTTTATGAATCGGTCGACGACTAAAGAAGAGTCCGAGACGGATATCAGTGAACAGTTGCACTCCAGCGTCAGGACCCCTAACCTGAAGACAAGTCTACGACTGCTGGCCTCGGGCGCTAACCTGTGAGTCTTTTGATTACAAAAAGTTTTCATTATAAGCATTGTATGATATTTTGTGTGATATGATTCTCACCAGAAATTACATCCACAATGAGAAGTACAACTCTCCCCTACATATGGCGGCCAAATCGGGCCAAATCTCACAAATAGAGTTATTGATAGTTTACGGCGCAAACCCTTCTATTGTTGACGTGAGAGGAAAGACGCCCATTGATTACGCAAAAGAGGCCAACTTTAATGAAATGGCCGAACGTCTCATTGAATGTCAATACGAATTAAGTGATAGACTCACGTATTTCGTTTGCGGACGAACTCCTGATCACAAGAATGGTCAGCACTATTTGATTCCAGAAATGGTTGACACGAGTGAGCAATCGGAACAATTTCGTTATAAATTAGAGTCTTTATCGCATCGACTTTTCGAAGAATTATCGCGTGATGTTTACGATGAAGTCGACAGACGAGAAATCGATGCCATTTGTAATGCCTCTCAACCCCTGAACTCTCAAGTGGTCAATAATGATAAACAAGTGGTTCCTTTCCTTCCAGTTAATCCTCAATTTTCTTCAACTAGAAATCAAGGCCGACAAAAGTTGGCCCGTTTTGACAGCAAAGAATTTGCGACTTTAATAATTGACGTCTTATGTGAAATTAGACGACGACTTCATGGTATGCCTACTATTGGTGTTCCCAAAACCAGTTTTTCAAATATATTGAAAACTTGTGCTAAAAAACAATCAGATAGTGATGAGAGTAGTGATTATGATTCTGAGCCATTGTATGATAGCGTTCCGTCTGAAGACGAAGACATTTCCCGCAATCATTTGCTGCTCAATAAATGCGGCACTTCTGGCAAAATGTCTGATAAGAGAGCACTTCCTTCAAAACAAGCCGTAAAACGTGAAACTCCTAACAGTTCTGTTACATTAGATGAATATTGCATTCTGAAGGATCAGTTGTGTCGCTCGGATTCACTTATTCAAGAGTTAGTTCTCGGAAATAAAGATATGAGATATGAAATAACGAGATTACAAATTATGGTTCAGAAACTAATTGACGAAAACGCGCAGTTGAGAGCTGTTGTCATTCCTAAAAGCACTACTAATTGCTTGAAAAATAGTTTATCAGAAGGTCCGCCGCCAGAAATAATGCCGCGATCTCTAAACAAAGCTCAAACACGGCCTCAATCTATGTACGAAAGACCGATTCCGCCTTCATGTCCTGCAAAGTCATCCGCATCGCTAAGCAATCTTCAACATAACTCTATTATATCTTCTCGAAGTCCATCTTTTAATTCTAGTCATTCGAACGAACAAAACAACATTCAAATGACTCAAAATCATGGAAAAGATGGTTTGGAAAGTATTAGTTTTATTAATTCAGTTGGAGAGTCGTCGACAAGTTTGAGCTCAAACTCATTTCAAACTAAATTTATGTTAACTTTTCCGACAAAAGAAGAAGTTTTGAGAAAAACGGAACGAATCACTAAAAGAATACAAGAATTACTGATTACAGCCCAAGAGGGCAAACATGAAGAGTTAGTCAATGATTTAAAGTTAATTTAATAGTTAAGTTAATTTCCTATTTTTTCTAATTGTTTCCATTAGTTTCGAGTCCTGTTCTGACAAAATAAACTCTGCGGTCGCGGAAATGATTAGTATTTTTCCAGAGGTAAACAAATTATCAAATCATTTAAATATATTCAATTTGATTCGTAATTTATAATATTATAATTATTTTAGTCTTTTGTTGAAATGTCTACTTTTCCAAATGGTGACCAAATTTTTTTAGCTTTGAGTCAATTACATAGCAGTGCCTTAAAACTACGGGTCGAATGTCGCGCATCACTTAACCTTAACCTTAACCCTAAGTCTCATCAACATATGCAACAAGATTTTCGTGTCATTTACCAGAAAGTGATCGAAAGTGCCTTCGAAATCGCCAAATCTGCCAAAATTCTTGTAACCCTTTTTCAATAATTTTCAATAATTAATTTATGATTAATATTATAGTATTATTCTTTATACTATTATTACTAGCAATTCAACTAATGTGTATTTCTGTATAAAACTATTAACAAATAAAAATCACGGTTTTAATTATTAATTTATTGTCAATTGTTTTACATATATTTTGAGTATTCATCAAATTATGGCCAATGCTTTTAATATTATCGATTCTTCTTTGTAAACATGAGTTAAGCCGAGTTTCATTATCATCGAGTTATCAGTGACGTCGGTTTGTGGCAGTTATGATGCTTGCATTGTCTAATATTGAGCTAATGTTTAGCCAATGGTCAAATTGAGATTAAAAATAAGCAATAATTGTCACTAACAGGTAAGGTTACATTCAATGTTTGCTAAGTTCTGTTGGTCTAAATTAGGTCAACAAATAATCAAAATTTTGAGATAAAGATCCAAAATCATCGTTTAAGTGGCTTTTTGTCATTTTTTAGAGCCTTACATGAATTGACAAAAATTTTATTTTTTTATTTAAAATCTGAGCACTTTTTGCACATCTTTTACTTAAGTGTTGCGAATGAAGGCTAATAAAAAAGAAATCAGTTAATCGCTTACAGATTGCTTATACGCGTAGATTATATAGATTTAGCTTATATACACTTTGATACTCTGCATTAGAGCCCTCAATTGGGCTGAAATTGCTCGGCCCGACCCGCCCGAAGTTTTTAGCTGTCGGTCCACCCGACCCGAAATAATATTCGAGCCCGAAAGGCCCGAAATGCTTTAAGTTAAATTCTTTTCTAAAAACTAATTCATAGCAAAAATTAAAGAATAAATTTACTAAACATTAAATTAACAATAAATCAAAATTATGTTTGATTAATAACAATTTTCTGGGAAAAAATATGATTTTCTATGCATTCTCAATAAACTGCCAGTATAACAATTAAACTTTCGTCTGCTGGCCCGACAAGCCCGAGATATTTTAGAATACGGCCCGCCCGAAAATTTTTAAGTGATGGCCCGGCCCGCCCGAGCCCGACCAACTCGGATTGAGTCAACTAGATTGAGGGCTCTACTCTGCATATAAATGTTCTACATTTGAAAAGTTGGACTAATGTGACTCTGTTTTCTGGTATAACTTAACTCACTCAAAATTATGATTATTTATTAAAAGTATTGTTTACTTTCTTCCAAAACTGTATGATTTAATGCAACACATATTGCAAATTAGAGATCTGTAAATATATGGATTCTTATTTGGCCCGAATGTCAGCAAACAATCCCTTATTATCAAGTCTACAGAAATTCTTAAGTTTAACTTATTTTTGCCCAAAAAATAAAATTGTGAAAACTTTAAAATAATGTGAAAATATTTTTTGTTTTGTTTTTTAATAAAACTTTTTTTAAAATCACATTTTGGTTGAAATTTGATTATTTAAAAATTTGATTTATCAACAAAATTAAGAATAAATAATATACTAATATAATAACTGATATATTATTAGTGAACATGAATTGCACAAAAAAAAATTGAAAAATTAATTTTAAAATTGGCGTTCAATGAATTGTGTTCTACTTCTCGTTAGTTTTTCGTACAGAAATGGATGCTAAACATCTTCGACGTTAATGAAAAGCATAGGCACAAAAATTTATATATAATTCAACTTTAAATATATATATAATTTAAGTTAAAGAAATATTTTGGGGCATTTCGACCATTCTTGCTTTTCTTTACAACTCCAATACTCTCCACAATACATATGAACGGGATTTCCAGTGATTGGGTCTTTCTTTTTCTTGAACCAAATTGGTTGGTAAGGCATATAAGGTCTTCCGTCTGCGGCTGACTTTTCAGCGTTTTCTTCGCGATCTCTTCTGACGGTTCTTTGTTTTTCCTCAAGAATGCCCTTAACATTGTTGGCTTCGTCCCAATTCCCCTCTTCCATAAGCCTTTGGTCAGGTCTCACTCGACTATCAGTGGGCGCAACGCCTTCTTCAGATTCATTCAGTTGGACAGCAAGTAATGTCATATTATACATACGTTCATACTCTGACCTATTGTTTAATTCAAATAAGTTATAAAATCATTTTATAACACTTTATTTAATAGCATTTCTCACGGAGGATATACTCGCTTCCAAAGCACTTTAGGAGTTGCCGTTTCAAGAATAGGTTTTCCTTTAGTAGATCCGTGACTGTTAATGACTTTGGCAGCCTCTACCTTATTATCCCACGTGCCCTGAAGTACCCATTTTGGTGTTCCCTCTTTGTCTACAACAACACCCGTCACCTAATAAGCAATTTTATGTTTGTTTATTATTTGAGGTCAAAAGTTGTAAAAAAAATAAAATGTTAAAATTGCATACTTTTCGTGGAACATCTCTTGAAAAATAACTATAAGGAATAAATTTGACATGACATTTATCGCCGGTTTTATGATTAGTAATAGTCATATCTCCATGATGGTCAACCCAGAGTTTACCAACTATTATATTGTGAACAGTGGTGGTCACCTTTTTCCAAGTGTAATGATGTCCACTCGATATGAACTCCAAATGTGTTATATCAAGAGGAGACACCTGAAGGTATTTGCCTCTGAATTTGCTCGAAAGTGCAAACTCTCTCCAACATATCCAACCCCTTCCCTCACAATATTGAGCTAACATTGGCGGATGATGGCTCACCTTAGGATAAATGTTAACATTTGTTAAATTAAGCTTCATTTTAACCAATGCTTGCAAACAAATTCATTATTAACTATGTTTTCCTTTATATAAAGGGTTGCCAATAATGATTGCCCCCTATCCAGGACATAAACCAATAGTTAAACTGTTAAACCGTAAAAGATAGAGCTAAACTGACTTCATATTTGGATTCTATGTTAAAAAATACTTTAAAATACACCTCAGCTCATAAAATATCTTCAATGGCAATGTTCGGAATGAAAATAATATTAAAATTGTCAAACAATAGCAAAAGTGCATACAAAATCTCGGGCACCCAACTTAGTTAGACGATTGATCTGAACACAAAGATATAATGTTCACCTTATAATTGATATAATTTGACCTTCAGTTGTCATAAAAATAATTTATGTTAATATTCTTAAGAGAAAACAAAATATTCTACGAGAAAGATATACTTAATTAAAATTTAATGGTTTCAAGGATTCTTTCAATACTGCAATAAGAAGTAAACTTTTTTAAATGTACTTTTTAACATAGAATCCAAATATGAGGTTAGTTTTGCTCTATATTTTAGAATTTAAGCCAAGACCAAGCAATGTATATTTTTTCATTTCACACTTGCATTTCATATAAACAACTGAGAAAGAAATGCCATACAAAACACATACAGAGCCCTTGGTTTAGGTCCGGGATAGGGGGCAATCATGATTGGCGAACCTTTATAATCATATCTTAAGAGATGTATTTTAAAAGAGAAAATTTTGATGCATTAACGCGGCTATACTTGTTTTTATAATTTTATTATCAGTGTTTGTCAATTCGATTGCTTCAGAATGGGATAAATTGACAAATCTTAAGATTGCTTCAGAATGGGATAAATTGACAAATCTTAAGATTGCTTCAGAATGGGATAAATTGACAAATCTTAAAAATCGAGAGGAAGATCGAACTCTTAAGTTTTGATTTATGATATTCTCAGATTTTTCCTAAATTATACTGAGTTTAAAATAAAATCCACACAATTTAGTCTAAAATGTTAACAATATCTCATTTCATAAATATTGTATGTAATGGTATATAATATGTAGCAGTTTTTTTACAAAATCAAAGCCTAACTAAATAGTAATAATAGCGACAAAAGCGAATACAACTACTGTACACAACAATTAGATGCCATACTTGTTCTGAGAAGCACTTCCAGCCCAAATCATCGGTTCGATCGCATTCATAAGTTTCTCCTAACAAAGGATTGAATGGTTTTCCAGTCCTATTACTTGTGGTGGCATAAGAGGTGACACTAAACGCTGCGATATATGCCAACTGTTCACAGCTATCTTTTATTTTCGAAGCCTTATGCAAAAGGTCAGCGTATTCATAGTCTTCAGTGAGTCTCTGCAACATAGATAGGGGTTCGTTGAAATTGACAGGCATTGGAATTTTAGTCAATTCTTTTCCAATACAGTTCTTCATAAAAGACCATAAGTTGAGGCTCTGGTTCGGACGCTCGGGAATATTTGTGCGGCGCAAACGTTTGCAACTATTATTATCGACACTAAACGTATTTACTTTATCTACAATAGAAAGTGGAGTACTTGGAGTACTAGAAGACTTGCTCGAGTCCGCGTCATTATCTGTTACTACTTTTGTTATAATATTCGATGTGTTTAATTCTCGAAGAGTTAGACTCTTTCCGCGAGATTTCTTGCGCGTAATCACTCCGGCGGCCGACTCTTCACAGTTCTCACTGTCTTCACTGCCAGAAGAGTCGTCGTCGTTGTTGTTGTGCATTAATATAGAAGAGTTTGAGTTCCGCTTTTCATTCAAAGGCTTAACATTAGTGCTGTTACTAATTCTGTGAGCTTTTCCCGGAAAGGTTACGATGAAGTCAGCATTGGTTTCTTCCGCGTCATAGAACTCATCGTCATCTGAATTAACATTAGGAGAGTTAACATTAGGCGAGTTTGCGTTCGCCACTTGTTTTATAGCCTTTTGTTCTAAATGCGAGTGTTGTTTAGCCAACTGTTCCACCAGTTCTTCTAACCTAAGCCTAGACTCGTGTTCGTGTTGTAACAGTTTCTGCCATTTTCTTCCATGAGTTTGAGCTAAAGTCAGATATTCAGCGCTCGCGTTAATCATTGCGCTGGAAGTGATTCGGAAAAGAGTTGCTCTTTCGTTAACTGTTTTGCTTTTATTGATGGCATCGTTTGGATTCTCCAATTGTTCCAATTCTATTAGAGATCTTTGTAAAGCAGATCCGTGTTTAACGATTACGTCATGACAGGTATGCAAAGTCTCCAACTTTGTCGATAAGAATTTGAGCACAGATTGCAACTCATTCTTATCGCTATTCATGTCATAAATGTCGTCGTCTTCCGAGTCCAACAACCGAATGGCTCTCACTTTGGCCAACTCAAGGGCCGTCACCCACTTCTGGCGCTCTATTTCATTGGTGGCCTTCAAGTGAAAGGTTTGTGTCCCTCCGTTCGCAATCACGAAATTACAACTGTCTTCGGTGTGGATCACGGCTGACACCAGACTTATGGTTCCCCTACAGGACTGACTCATTTCCATTGGGTTTCTGGCAATTCATATATTTAAATCACATTAACATCACATCAATATTCATATTCAATTCAAATATGTTTATCACTAATCATGCAATTATGCAATGCAATCAATGACTAACACATCTAATGGTGATTCTTGTCATTCATTCATTGAATATTCATATAAAATATGACATAAATATCAATATAAATAACAATTAGATATCGGTATCAATACCTATAATAAGAAAGTAAACCATTCGAGAGAACAAACCATCGTTTTTGATATCCTTTCAAATAATTGGTCCACTTATACAGCCATCCCTTCATCTCAGGATCCGTTTGATGGAAACGTATGTCCGCAGACATTATTAATAAATATCTTTTACTCAAATGATTTATTTTTTATTATAATTCAAAAAATATTCATATTTGACATTTAATTAAATCATATCATTTGTTCATTAAATTGAATGCAATTTTCACTTTTAAAAAAATATATAAACACATCGATTAATATGAATGTTATTAATAATAGACTATTTGTTGGCGTTTCATAAAAAATAACAATAATAGTTAATAGAGTAGAGAATCTATTGATGTATTGATACGACGCCTATATTCATATCCCTAAATATTGCTTCACTTTATTTTCCATTCGTAATAATACTATCAATAAATTATGTTTAATAATAAACTTGTGTAAAGAGGTATTAGAGTAATAGAGATCATTTCAATAGTAATTAACAAATTGTATAAATATTAAGTTATGCAATTGGGGAGGTGGAGGGTTAAGGCATGAGTCACTTTCCATAGAAGACAATTGTAAAAATAACGCTAGAAGGGTGAAGTGGGGGTATAGTAGAGGGTCATAGTAGAGGTACTTGAAGTGTATTCAAACAAATATTTATGTCAACAAATAATTGACAGTAAATGGAAATACATGGAGATTTCAAATCTATATAAGTATATTTCTATTGAACTGCTTTCTATGGCTCGTAACGAACCTTACTGACCCCCACTCACTCTCCATCCAAACTATAGTACGTAATTGTGGTGAGGCTAACGTTGCCAGACGTCCCAGAATGGCCGGGACAGTACCAGAATTGACCACTAGAAAGGAAATGGTCTTTCCTTGACATACAAATGTCCCGGAATAGCATTTATTCAAATTGAATCAAATTATTTGTCAAATAAATTAAATCTATTAATTAAAAAGTAAAGAATAAAAGAAATAAAGCTTTAAAAAATCCAAGAAAATGTCAATAATTATAATAAAGCAGTAAAGTCTTTATAGCCTACTTATGGTGACTTACAGTCGCTCTGATATTTGAGCAGAAAATGAAAGTGCAAGTTTTTAGAGCACTACTTCTATTGTGCATATGTCATAATTGGTATCGAATAGAATTGGCATTTGTGATCAGTACTTCAGTATCACTAAAGGTGCCAATTGGGCTGGGTAGGTTGGGTCGGGTTGATAGCCAAAAATGTGGGATTCTGACTTTCCGGGCCGTCTTCTAAATGTGCTGGCATTCTAAAAAATCGCTGACTGAACGGCCGCGAAATAAAGAATACAAATTGAGAATTCACAGAATATCATATTTAGGTCCACAAAAATTTCATAAAATGCTTTTCATTAAATGGAGTTTTCATTTATTTTTAATTTAATATATACTTACTTTATTCATTAAATGTGCTTTGATTTATGCTTTAGACTTCAAATTTAATTTGTCTATATATCTGCCCTTTCGGGTTTCATTTTATTTAGGGTGGGTTAGGGTGGGTTAGGCGGGCTAACGCTGAAAAACTTTGGAATTTTCGGCCCAATTGGCACCTGTACTTCAGTATTGCTTTAGCAATGAATAGTCACCGAAAGTTAAATAAAGGTTCGACACAGGTTCGCACTTTCAAGAATTAGTAAAATGCGTGCAGAGGGGAGGGGAAGGGTCTAAAAATGGTTAAATTTTTCGTGCGCACTATGTATATTGCACCCCGTACACCCCTATTGTATTATACAGGTATTATCAAATTTACATAATAAAAATTTTGTCCCGGAATTAATTGACAAATATTTTGAAGTCAAGGAATGGCTCAAAAAAATCTGGCAAACGCTAAATGAAGGTTTTGATAATGTAATTTACTGTAAATACAAAGTTAGTATGATTAAACATAAACGTTGACATTTCAACGTTAATTATTATTCTACTTTTGACTATTAAGAGCTCTTACGTTAACTTTGAATGAATTGAACCATTATGAACTTTTTACAATATTAACTCAATAAGTTCTTACTTGTCTTATACTTGTTGTAGATCCTTTAGTTTTTTTAAAAATTAAGATCTGAAAGTTTAATTAATTTAAATAAGGTTTTTTTGGAATTAATCTTACGAGTTCAATTTTAAAACTAAAGGTGCTACCGTAAGTTTAGTGGACAAAATTTGTTTAATTTGATAGCATATACATTGAAATTGTACAAGAAAATCTCCTCAGACGATAGGTAATACATATTTGAATAAAATTTAAGGTTTAATTCTTATATAATTTGCACTTTTTAAAAAATTCAAAAACAATCTACAAAATTCTGGCAAGTTATGGAAGTGTTTAAGATTGAAATTTAAATTACAAGGAATTCTCATTCCTAGCAACATTGCTACTGTACAGAGGCGGCATAAATACTATGCTCAATTTTGAATATATATTTCTTTGATAAGATTTATCTTTAATGATAAAGACTTTATCAAAATTTGAATCTGAAATGAGTTATAAAGTTTTTTTTCTTAATAAAGTATCTGATATTACTTATGATTTCATTTACGAGTCATTTTAAATCCAAATTTTGATAAAGACTTTATCAAATAAGATTAAGTCTTACCAAAGAAACATATATTCAAAGTTCAACATGCTATTTATGCCGCCCCTGTACATCTATGTTTTACTAGTATTTTACTTAAATTCACTGAGTATTAACTATTAGAAAATTTAGTTTTAAATTTATTGTAGTTCTAGAACTTCAAACTAGAAAATAAAATATTGTTATTATTTAAATATTCAATATTTTAAGAATCAACAAAAAATCAAATTACTTATCTTAAAATATTGTAAATACCAAATATTATTTTGAAAATCTACTTAAACCTTGTTGTTTTCAAAAATAAATATACTTAAAACAAAATTCTATATTTAATTTGTGTGTGTGTGTGTGTGTGTGTGTGTGTTTGTGTGTGTGTTTGTGTGTGTTTCAACTATTCTTTTAACAACAATGGTTTCAACAACAATAACAATAACAACATTTTAGAATTAAAGTAATTTAAATTTTGAAATTATAAAGAGTTACTTCGGGTTATAGATTTGAGATTAAGGGATATGTTAGATAACGGGTTAAATACCTGTAATGAGAATGAGTTGCAAAGCAACGGGTAGATCCTCTAGTCTTTCTAAAAATAAGTCGCAAACACAGGAAAGTATGGACATTAGGATAGAATGATAAAATCATTAACATATTTAATGGTGCCATGATTTAATATAAAGTATTATAAAGGGTGTTTTTTTAATCTTGTCCGTACGTTACCGACTTTCACAAAAAAGCCAAAAATTTTTTAATGTATAAGCTAATTATTTTATTATAAATTTAATATTATTATTAAATACATATACCAGCAACCACTTGAACACAAAATAAATAAAATTTTATCCAAATTAAGCGTGAATCCGTGTTTAAGGGAAAACACAGTTACACACACCCCACCTTTTCGAGTCATACATCGTTGGATTCAGCTGGACAACATCCAGTAATTTGATACCCCACTTGATGGAGATATGCTATGGATATATCTATTTTTAAAAACGGGGGTAGGGTGGATCAAGTGGGGTATCAAATTATTCAGATTGTTGAGCTGAGTTCAGTGATGTATGACTTGAAGTGGTGGGATGTTTGTAACCTCTTAAACAAGAGATTCATCCCATTGTATTTAATGGGCTCAATGCGTTACGACTGAATAAACACTGCAGTCAGGTGCGGAACATCACTTTTCAGATGCGGTTTATTTCAATTAATATTAATATTCAGTGTGGCACATTGCGGTTAACTGATAAAGTGATTAGAAATCTATTATTAAGTTAAAAACTAATGGTTTTACTCATTATCTTAAATTAATTGAAAATTTAATATATAAATAAAACTATTGTTTAGATAATTAATTGGGTAACATATTGAGAATGATTTACAATATTTTTCATTAAATTTCAATAAAATTTGTTTAGAATTTATTTATACATGGTTTAAGTCTATCCATATTTTTTATGAAAGTCGGTAACAGTACGGACAAGATTAAAAAACACTCTTTGTACAAAGGAGACTTAATGGTTTATTTTATATTGCTCAATGTTATATAAATAAGAAATATATTATTATGCAATCACTTTATAAATTCAAAAAATCTGCTTTAGTCTCACAATTTCTTTCAAGGCTTGCATTATTTATTATTTAAACAATTCTGTTGTTATAAAAAGATATAATGCATTAAAATTAAGACATAAAGTAAGATATAATATGATATCATTAAACATTATTGTCCGTATAAAGGCAGATGTCAATCATCAAAAATTGTTATTGAATTTTTGAAAATAGGTTTTATTTTTTGTTATAAAAAGTTAAAAAAAAGTTTTATATTTTTTATATATTAATTGTCCTAATACTAAAAATTAGTATAAAATCAATCCAAAAACAACATGTGTGCTTAATTACAAGATATTTTAGTCTAATAATAATTATTTTATTTCTTAGGTCTCTTCATTCTTGGAATTGTTCTTAAATATGAATTCTATAATAACTTATATAAAAAATAAATTCAAATATAATCCAAATAAAACCTACGAAGGATTGGATTTATTAGAGAAATATGTAAAGTATTTCCATTTAATTACTTCCGATT